>JBAMJV010011035.1:0-21825 GCA_037951105.1 Echinarachnius parma | reverse complement strand
GGAGTTCTACGGTACTGTGTACATATAACCTAACCATAACCCTAACCCTAAACCCTAACCCTAACCCTAACCCTAGCCCTAATTTGGTGGCTATAGGTCAGATTAATGGCTATAGGTCAGATTTAGTGGCTATAGGTCAGATTTAGTGCCTATAGTATAAGTTGGCTACATAAGTGTATACAGTATAGCAGTGGTGGGGCCTAATACACGATATCTTTATAGAATACACCCCCCCCCATGCTACACATAATAATATCCAGGGGCGTCGATCCTGGGGGGGGGGGCAAGGGGGGCGGTCGCCCCCCCAATGAAAATATTGGGGGGGGGGGGGGGCGAACATATCATTTCGCCCCCCCAATAATTCCGAAAATGAGGAAGAAAAAAAATCAAGTGACATAATGCCAAAGAGGGGAAAGACACATTTATCAATAATTAATCTTCAAAATAGCCGTTTTCTAGTTTGAAAAGGACTGTAAATCTCTTTTTTGCCGCGCGCTTCGCGCGCATACAGTTTACAAGTTTCATTTTGGTTGCGGGAACTCACATTTCGAAATGTGTTGGGCAGTGTAATTTCTCAAAAGCACACCTCAAACGAAGTTAATTAAACCCTCATCTATATATATATAAAATAATCTAAAATATATCTTTCAGTCAATTCGGTCCATATGCGCTGAACGCAAATTATTTGAATAATTATCATGTCCCCCTACATTTGAAAGTGGTGAAGATTGTCCCCCTCTCTTTGGCATTATGTATGTTTGGTTCCATACTTATATACTTCATATTACGTGAAATTTCTGTCTCAGGTGTGCACCAAATCGCACAATTTCACGCCCAAAAATACAAAAGCTCTCAACTGTGGGAGGGGGACACCCCCTCCCACACCCTCCCCCGCTCGGTCGCTTTGCTTCCTAGCAATGTCTCCCCTCCAGTTTTGAGAAGTTGTTGACGCCCTTGCTTAGTTTCGTGGGAGCCCAATGCCCTAGACTATATCGATGGCTCTATATAGTATACAGGATCACGTGGATCCACCTTATGCAAGGCTCAATATTTTCCTCGCTATGCCCTTTAACAATACGTCACGAGTATAGGTTCACTATTTTATACAATTTTAACACACATGATCTTGATAGGGGTTGCAAATGTCTGAAATTTAAAAGCTTCCGGGGGCTCCGCCTCCTGGACCCCCATTATTGTCCCCAAATGTGGGTGCCCCCCCAAAAAAAAATCAGGTCTTCGAGCCATCAAGACACTTTCAATGAGCGCATAATACAACTTCCGGGCATGCCAATGTGGGGCTTTTAGCTCTCTCAGTGGTCACTCTGGAATTTGTTTTTCAAATTTCGCCCCCCCAATATCAAAAACGGATCGACGCCCCTGATAATATTGATGAGAGACTGTTTGAGCGGGTAAAATTCATCGATATATCGATGGTAAAACTGGGATACTAGTACAGTAACTGGAGGAGCCGATTATCCAATCAGAATTGTTGAGTGTACCACACCCCCACTCCTCCCCTATGTGTACTGTACTACGCGCGCGAGAGATAGTCGGCGCGGCGTGGCCAATATATCAACTGACAGGTGAACAGTGTGCATGTGGAAGACTGACTGATTTCGATCTCCATAGTGATGTCAATGATGATACAAGATTACAGGAACGCCTACAGTTTAATGATAGCCGAATTATGAATAACTTAAGTACTCATCGCAATATTGCTGCTTTCACCTTTACCTTGGGTTAGTTCATCAAAATTTAATCACAGACGATCAGATCAACAACGCTGAACACTCCAAATTATTATCACCACCACCGCGACAAGGATGAGACGGGCGTGCATCACCTGTACAGCGGGGCTTCTCTCATGTTATTAGAAGCCGGGGAAGTCGGGGCGGCTGAGATCTCGTGTTGTACCACTGGACACTACCGCACAGGTAAATACTTGATTTTTCTTAGAAGCGGTTAACAATATTATTTGAGTATTACAAGCAAAAAGTTATTCAATGCATTGAAATTATCTTACACATGCATGTACTTGCAACTGTACTATTTTGTGTAAATATATTACTGTATCAATATTGTAGTTATGTTTTGTTTAATTCATTGACTTAAAATATATACATCAATAAACTTTGATTTATTTAGTACAAAACCAACCATACATTGACACTATACATTATAATCAAGAAAATACTTATAATTTGTAATGTATTAATGGTTATGGAATATTGATCTATGTAACTAGACTTGCAAATGACTAGCAATGATAATTATTGCATGTATTACCAGAGCCGATTAATGCAAAACGCTTCGCTTGACCGATGCATTGCACACTGCAGCACAGCATTGGCATTGCAATATGCATGCTGAATGGCATTTAATTCCCAAATCGCATTTCTGTATGAATGCTATTACTTAGCATAATTTGTTCCCTGGGATTTCCTGCACTCTGTGCTAATAGAACTCGGATATTGTAAGCATTGTATTTTCATTCCACGGTAGAGATAGTACGGCTGCAGCTAGTTGGTTGCATTGTATTATTGCCTTGCAGCGTGTGATATGTAGTATAGCTTATCATCCCGTGTGGACCAATTATGATGCTTATTTCCTTCAAAATGTTTGATGTTCATGCATTGTCCATTCTCCCTTTTTACACAATTTTGCTGCACAAAATGCTCCTAATGCAATTGTAAGCATTATATGTGCATTATATGGTCGAGAGAGAATGGATGCAACTTGAATTGTATTATTGCCTTTCAGCGTGTGATATGTATAGGAAGCTAGAGCACCGCGTAATTATCCCTAGTGGACTAATTATGATGCTAATTAAAACCTAATTTCCTTCAAAATATTTGGCGTTCATTGTCCATTCTCCCTTTTAACAAAATGTTGCTGTTAGTACAGTTAGAATGCTCCTAGTAATGCAATATCTTGCAGTCATTGCAGCAGCATTAGCCTATATACCGGTTTAGCATTAGATTTCTATTTCACATTACCATATTGTACCTAGCATTACAATTCCTGAGATATGCTAACCCTCCCTGATTTTTAGAGGAGATTGTAAGAAGTTAATCCCATTGTCTTGTAAAGTATGCAATCAAAAGAAACCTCCCTGTTATCCGAATTAATCCCCTCAGAAATGCTTGTAACCTGTTCTGGGCCCCGTTGCAGAAAGAGATACAATCGATTGTAAGTTACAATTAATCGTAAGTCAGAAACTTTGTGCGTTTCAACCAATGAGATTTTCGCATGTAGACCACGTGATCTGACTTACAATCAATTGTAACTTACAATCAATTGTAACTTACAATCGATTGTATCTCTTTCTGCAACGGGGCCCTGGACTGATTGATTTTGTTATATCATGTATTCTCTATAGACCCATGCACAAGTATTTCGGGACCAGTCGTGAATGGGTGAATGTAAAGGTTGGCATCTCTGCTTGCTTGCTTGCTATATAATTATCTGCTCATACGAAACACACATGTTGTGTGTGTGTGTGTGTGTATGGCATTCCACAACATAATTTGCATTTCTAGATGGTGACCTAATGTGGCTTGTGGCTTTTGGGGAAATTGAACGATAAGTAGGATTTTTAGCATTTGATTTTGAGGACTTCCCCCATTCTCTGCTTTGGGAGTTTCGCAAGATGGCACCGCACGTCTGATTTAGAATCCTGAACCAAGTACCTTATAATATATCAACTGTATGCAAATTCCACAGACCTTTCGGGTGGAATTCTCATCAAAAGGTTAAATTTAGCCCGGGTTAAATTTTTATGGAGCGCCACACTGCAAACAATGCGCACTTATTTCTTAATGCGCGCTTGTTGCTAGATATGCGCACTCATCCTTCATAAACGCAACACAAAACATATGAATAGACCATTGCGTCTGACGCTTATTTTTACGCTAAACTGGCAGGAAGAAAGTATGATACAAGTATGTAGAAACTTGACAATAATCGTTGATTTTAACAGATTAATTTGACTTTTCATTTAAATAACATGGACTCATCTTGCGGGGAAACCTCCAAACTTCCGCTATCAAAATCGAGTGTATAGAAAACGCTAATTGAATGAAGAAAACAATAAGATAAGTGCCAACGGAGACTATGGTGGCACAGCAGGAACTACCCGGCTTTCCATAAAACAGTGGGTTAAATGTAACCTACTTCTGACGTAAAACGACGCGAAACGACGCGATTTAGCACCGTGCTAAAAAAAGGTCTCCATGAGAATTCCAGCCTTAGAGTTAAAGTATATACAAATAATACACTGTCTAGAGTGCATTGTGTAAATGCATCGCACGCGAGGCTCTGTTAGCTGTGCGTTGCGCACGAGGCGTAGCCGAGTGCGCAACGCACAGCTAACAGAGCCGAGAGCGCGATGCATTTACATGATGCACGATAATTGAGACCGTGTATTATTTGTTTTATAACACGAGCTCAACCACGGAATCGTTTATTTTGCTGGATTTTTAAAAACAGACTTGCCATGCCACAAACCCAGTCTATCTACCCTCTAGAGTGTGAATATGAATTTACAAAATTCACCATCCGACTACCTGCACTCGCTTCACTGAATGTGAAGCTCAGCAGATCAAACGCAGTCCACCAGAAATTGCCGAAAAAAATTCCCGTAAAATGAGAATTATCAAAGCATTTTATGCATTTCCATTCCAAAACTTACCAATATCAAACCACATACCATATAATTTACGAAACTGCTAAGATTGATTTACTACAATACCGATAATTTACAAAACGAAGCTTTTTCCATCTTTTTTTTTATCACTTTCGCAAGTTTGTCTCCGATAGAACTATGTAAACAAGCATTGTGACGTCATAGCCGTGCAAAAAGTTGCGCAACGAAAACGAGTAATGCATGGGGTTGCACCCTGTTTTGCACGGTCGTGCATGTTTGTTGAAATTTAATGAATAGTCACGTGACAGGATTTAACCAATCACGTTACTGAATTTACCAGAGCCGTGTTATAACATACTTAAATCAATGGTGGGTGTAGATAAATTTATTCAAACATATATATGTGAATTTTTCCCCTTTTAATTTCTATTTCACATAATTGTTGTTTTATGAGTGCGCTTAGCATTAAATTGTCAGAACTTCCTTATATTCCCTGCTAATTGGAAAAACACATATGTGTTACTGTGTGTAGCATTCCAAATAGAGCTGGTAAACAGATCATGGCACAAATGGTATATTCATTCATTCATTGCACAGATCTCTATTTTACTGTTCAATACATTTCTATGTGCAGTGCAAAGGCATTTAAAGGGTACCACCACCCAAAAATAATGATCTTATCATAGAAAGGTAACATCTTTAGTATTCCATTCCTTCAATAAGTTCACAAAATTATGTTTTCAGAAAAAATATATAATTGGAAAACGCATCACCATTCTCAGCCATGCGGTCGTGCGGTCTGAATGCGCAGACTATTATGCGAGCAGAGCCAGCGGCGCTCTATGCAGAGTGAACGAATCATCCGGGATTCTATTGACGTACGCGTGAATTGCATTGGCGCACTCGCAAATGCCTGGCCCGTGTGGAACCACGAGATAGCCGTGGTTCCGTAAGTGGTGGAAATTAATTGCTTTGTTTATGAATTACACAACCCATTGCAAAATGTTGGGTATCTATTTGATATCACAAAACGGTACCAAAACATATGATAATGTGTTGTCCTTTGCCTGGTGGTCCCCTTTAAGACCCACCGCAGTACTGTACTAGTTAGCCAAAAATGCACAAACAAATAGTTTGTACATGTATACATGTTGTACTGGGTAATAATTCTTTAATTCTTAAAATATGTATCATATCGATACTGTCATTTACATGTATAATTATTATGATTATTATGATTAATATAATTCATGCCTACACAGACCAGTTGTTATTTGTTTGAACAGGAAGCTGCAATTCGGTAGAAAATGGCAATGAAATATGCATTATAATTATATGCTAATTTGTAGATATCTAAAAATAGCTCAATTTGAATTTGGGAAAATATTGTTCTCATGCGTGTGCTATCATGTTTCCATTGCAATGCGTACCGAAAATGTCATGTGGTATCTTTTTTGTTTAGCGTATATATTTTATACAAACAACCTGAAACGGGCATAATTAATTATGTTAATATGGTTGCAGGCAATGCAGGCAGAAGGGAATTGTGTCAAAGCGGGGTCTGGTATGTAGAACAAAAGTTCAGCACTTGATAGTAAAGGGGAATAGGAATAGAAAAGAGAGGGTGAGAAAAGATTGAATTAGTACTAGGATGATATGGAGGGAGAAGGGGAGGGAGAAAGGGATGGAGTGGGTTAGAGAGAAGAAAGAGATAAAGAGACTAATGCAGAGGAGAAGGAGGAGCAATATAGATATATATAGAGAGAGAAAGAAATAAAGAAAGACAGATAGACTGGTAGAGAGGGGAGAAGAGAGGGGGCAAGAAAATATAATGGAGAGTATGATGATGAAGAGGAGGAGAGAAGAGGATAGAGAAAATAAAGAGGTAAAGAGACTAAGAAAGTGGACAATTAGGAGAATACAGATAGAGAGAATGAAAGAAAGAAATAAATACAGAAAACAAAGAGAAAGACAGAAAGAAAGATTAACAAAAAAGGAAGAGAGGGAGAGAGAGAGGAAGAATGGGGTCAGATGGAGGGAGAGGGGGAGATATATAAGTAGGCAAGTGGAGCACATATCATGTATTCATATGTGCAAGACATGTATTAACATTCTTTGTAGAAAGGGAAACAAATAATTCCTGGAAAAAATTACAATAGCACACAGTCAGCAAGGAGCAAGCTAAATAAAGAGAGCAGTAAATGATCAGATAATATGTCAAGCACATTGTGTCATACGTCTGTGTATTGCGGATTGCACAAGTGGCATAAAGCTACAGGGGTGGGAGGGGGGGGGGGGGGGGGGGAGTGAGAGGGCTCCCAATTATTTCACCAAAAAAAAACACAAAAAAAACATAAGCAACAAATATATGTAAAAATAAAGAAATAGTTGAGGTGTATAACCCCCAATCCCCTGATCAGTCCAACCGTGCTAGTATATGCCACTCGATTGCACCAATTATGAATGCCTGTATTTGAACTTCTGAGCATGGGGTGTGATAAGGGAGAAGATAATTATTGGATTATCTATCAAGCACATATATATGCAGTCAACACTGCTTTTTCTCTACAGGGCATCACTTTTTTTATGACAATAGGCAGTTGGGCTGTTATAGGCTTACCTGTAGCTGCCAAGACAGGGTTGAGTTGTTTTGGAGAAGTGAGGGAAAGGAAGAAATTGTAAAGTTCTGCATATTCGGGGGAAATAATACAAAACAATGTGATCATGAATATCCATCATAAAATCTCTAGAGATGTAGATTTTTGATACTTCAACCATGGTTCAACGGTTTAACCATGGTTGAAGTATCAAAAATCAAAGCTCCATGTTTTGTTTTGACATTTCGGATAAATCTGAATGATTGTTTTTTTGATTTTTTAAATTTTTTTTTTCTGTATACCCGTATCCGAGAATTTGAATTCGATATCCGACCTTCACCGTCGGAGACCGAACGGATATCCGTTTGGACTCAGCTCTAAGTACAATATGCATTTTCAGTTGGTTGATGGGTACTTGCCAAAAGTTATCTTGCGCAGATATGAACACATAGCATACTGTAGTAAGTTTGTACAATTAAACATGGTAAAAGAGCATGTATGTTTATTTACATTTGTATAATATACATTCATTCATTCATTCATTCATTCATTCATTCATTCATTCATTCATTCATTCATTCATTCATTCATTCATTTTCAGAAGGAACATAATATATTGTTACATAATTATATCGGTATGACGTAATTTAGTTTGGTATGTTCATTTGTAATTAAATGTTAACAAGATAATAGATATATGAATATGTAATATTTCAGGGAAAAAAGGATGCATTTTTGATGTACATACGATACACACCATGACGTTTTACATATTATGGACCATGTATTCTGAAAAGAAAATTATATTCCTTCTGCTGGCTTACATGTACTCCAAGATTATGTCATACCCGAGAGATTAATGCAGGATTCATTGAAAGGTCAAATAGCTCTACGATGATTGAAGATAAAATGGTCTCTTGTGTATGTAATAGGAACAGTTAATTTGAGATACTTACGTCTTCAGTTCTCTTCTTAGTTTGAGACTGACACAAATGTTAATGGGTCAAATTTGTATTTGTGCATGGTTATACATGTATCTAGTGCAATAGGTATTTATATTCACATTGTAGCAAGAAACATGTTTTTCAGATGCGATTATTAATCGCATCTATATAGAAGTTAATTAATATATTGAAAGCTTTCCATTACCTTTATATTTTTTCCCACAAAGTGTATATTAGAGACTTCACTCATACCAAATTCAGTGTGAGATTCTTGAGGATGATATGTGAGATTTTCAGAGAAAAAGAATTTGGATACTCTTGACTACGTACGGTCAAAAGACTAGACGCTTTCAAATTCAATCTTAAATATCTCCATAATTAGGGAGACATTTCAAAAACCAAAACCCTATATCATTCTTCTGTTACCATATAAGCCAAACAACAAGGTACAAGAGAAGTGTAAAACAGTAAAAGGCTCCAAGTGATTTTGGTTGAAATTTACAAAGTTAATGGATTGAGAATTTCGAGGCATTGCAATGGCACTCGCAGTTAATAAATGCCATATTTGTGTATTTAGTCAATTTAGGTCAGTAGTAAAAAAGGAGATGTCTTTCTTTTGTTAGAAGTACAACTTCACAAACAGACACAAATTAACCCATTTAAGACCATTTGATTTTTATACATAAATATGAACTGTCCATATTATACAACACAGCCCAAGTATTTTGAGACCATGCAGTCCTGAATGGGTTTACATTAAGTTTGAAGAAGGATTACATTGGCCTTCTGTACACAGTGCAGGGTAATGAATCTGCACTGCAAAAAACCCCCTCTTAAATCGCTGTTGAATGATTCTGCCGGTGCATGACAAATTATCGCTGATTGCTTGTAAGGTCACTACTAGTGGACGTTAAAGGGGACCACCAGGCAAAGAACAACACATAATTATATGTTTTGGTACCGTTTTGTGATATCAAATAGATACCCAACATTTTGCAAAGGGTTGTGTAATTCATAAACAAAGCAATTAATTTCCACCACTTACGGAACCACTACTATTTCCTGGTTCCATACGGGCCAAACATTTGTGAGTGCGCCAATGCTATTCACGCGTACGTTTGGAGACAATAGAATCCTGTGCGATTCGTCGCTCTGGACAAAGTAGTCTCGTACATGTGCAGACCCATGAACGCATGATGTAGAATGGTGATGCGTTTTCCAATTATATATTTTTTTTCTGGAAACATATTTTTGTGAACTTGTTGATGGAATGAAATACTAAAGATGTTACCTTTCATAAATTTATAAGAATATTATTTTTGGGTGGTGGTACCCTTTAACCTGCAATAGAGTGCTTAACCCATCAAGGATTGGCCCTGAAGAACGGTCTATGAATGGATGTATGCCTAAAATCAAATTGTTTAAATGGCTTAAAACCCATACAGTTCCTCATCATGGTAAATCCATGGACCTAAATCCTCATCAGGGGGTTATATTTCATCTGCTAGAGGTTATTTTCTTTGATGGGTTAAATGTTAATGCAGCTTGATATTATACCAACTGGGCCTGTGGGTCAAATTTAGTCCATGGATTACCTAAATTACATGAAATTGGTTTTTAAACCCAATACAAATTGTAACATATAGATCAAATTTAACATAGATCAAATTTAACCCAGATATAAATTTAACTCAGTCACTATTGAGAACTTGGGTGATTGAGTTAATGCATCAAATCTATACTGATACTAAGTGTCTTAACCCCTTGCCTACTGGAATCTTGTGGGCTATGTACAAAGTCTATGGGGATTTCAGGATCTTGAGGGGAATGGGTTAAATGTTTGCTCCTAAAGCCCTCTGCAGACAGAGCTGACTCGACCCGATCCGACTGGTTTGAATCAGGCTAGAGGTGGGCCCGGTCGGTCGGATCCGTTTCATCATTTTGAATCGGCCCCAACTGGCATCTGACTGTCTCTCGACTGTCAAAATGTGTGTCGCGAGGCACTGAAAACTGATCCGATCCACCGAAAACCAGTCGAATCGGGTCGAGTCAGCTCTGTCTGCAGAGGGCTTAAGTCCCTTGGGTTTACAGCTGCGTGCGGTATGTTAGAGTGGTTTATTTATTGTTTGACCTTTCTGCCAGGTACAGGTGATTGACTATTTCCGTAACCTTACCTGCCAATAAGAATTAGAAAAGTAAGCATTGACGTGGTTCAGATTGAACTATATGCTCAAGTTTCCTCAGTATGCGGGTTGTTTCTATACACATGTAATGTGTCTGATTGGAGAGGGTTACTGTTATTAAAAATAAGGAATTGCGCATCAATCTTCGTCTCTTTGTAAAACTATCTGACATACTAAATGTTTTCATACTATTTTACATATTAATTACTATTTGACTAATTCAGCTGATTAAATGGACAAACTCTTCTTTAATATGACAGGAAGGTTGTTTTGCGTCAGAGGGTCACACATGTTAGACATCACTCATCATTATAGATGCCCATGTTGTAGAACATCATTTGTTTTGATCTCAAGGCTTATGAAGCCAATCAGTCGGATCATGCGGCAAGAGCACTGGTAACAGATGAGCAGAGATTAAAGCTGTTGACGAGTCACGGGTACCCGGGTCCCGCCGAAAAATGTTGAGTCCCGGGCGCAAAAATCGATACTCGATATCCCGAAAAAAAAGCAAAAGTCCCCTTTTTGAACGCCCAAGTTATCTGCCCACTCTCATTTTCTTTTCTTTCCTTTTTCCCTCTTTGAACGCCCGAGTTTGTCATAAATAGGCTGCATTTTTGTCACTTGAATGAACATGTTTTCCCAGCGGCGTGACATGCCGATAGCGAAATCAACAAATGGGTAAATTCCGGGTACCCGTGACTCGCCCGAAAAATTATCGCGAGTCCCGGGAGGGAAATACTCCCGAAATCGACACCTAGCAGAGATGCACATGTGGTAGAGGTGAAAGAAGGGTTACATTTGAATGGAGCGGCAAATGTATACTATGTTATTCATGAGAAGTTTACAACAATATGCTCACGCAACTCTTGTGGAACACTGTTTGTTTTAGACTCGAGGCGCATGAAGTCAATCAGTGGATCATGTGGCGAGAGCTCTAGTGACAGATGAAATGAGACACGCATGTGGTAGAGGTGAAAGAGGGGCTACACGGTGATGGATATTAGGGTCCTTACTGAACGGCTAACATGCTTTTAAAGGATTTTTAACCCCTTTAAACGTTATTGTATCAAATAACATTAGTAATATTGAAATGCATTGAGGTTTAATGTTTATATAAATCAAATCAATTTCAATATTATGGGCACCCTAATTCTTTTTCTAATGAGAATGCAGTTGTAAATGTAATATGTTTATATAGTGTTACTATAAGTAGTCATTATAATTTTATACCATCATGCTAATGCCCGATGTTGTGAAACGCAGTTTGTTTTGTACCCTTATAATGACGCATGAAGTAAATTATCTAGATAGTGCGGCAAAAGTTCCGGCGAAAGATGGACAGCGCCACACATATGGCAGAGGTGAAAGAGGGGTTGCACGCGCAGTGATGAACCTTAAGCGATTCCCTTAAAGGGACTTAGTAACAAGTGTTCAGATGTTAAATAATCCACTGGATCGCCAAAACCGTGTACAAAGTGAGTGCAATGAGTTAGTGAATATTACTTTGCATTTTTGCTCATTACTCGGCCATATAACGTCCATTTAACTTGAAATTTTCACACAACACCCAGTGGACATATCAGATAACAACAAAGTTACTAGATCCCTTTAAATTCTTACTGAAGTGGGCAGCTGCATACATATGATGTTAATCATAACAAGTTTCCAACATCATGCTCATACTAATGTTCTTTAACTCATTTGAATCCCCTTGTTTGAGGACATCAGATTGTGTGGCAAGTTATCTTGCGATTGGTGAGATTTGTAGATCTACATTGTAGCTGTGTGTGCAAACGTTAAAAGAGGGTGACAGAAGGATTAATTTCGAGGTCTGCAAAAACATATTATGATAGTCAATTTGTATAAGTTTACATACCATGCTTATGCCACTGCCATGAAAAAAGTGTTTGTTTTGAACTCATACAGTAAATCACTCAGTCATGTAGCAAGAGATCTGGTGAAAGATGTTCACAGAGTCGAAGATGTACCAGGGGTGAAAAACGTGGCTTTGCAAGAATGGAGCTGCAATTTACCAATTATGTGATTGTACTCCATTAACTTTATAAGTCTTATCCAAAAGTAATATTCTAGACTTCAATCATATATCGATAGCATCGGAAGATCTTTCTGAAAGATGCACTGTTTATTGACTTTAAAAATTGAAAATAGATCTATGTAAGATTTTACAACCTCCTGCCGATTGATTTTGACTAGAAACGAAAAGCGTTCCAGAATGCTTTTTAATTCAGTAAGAAATATCTCCATAATTATGGAGACATTTTGAAAATCAAAACCCATCTTATTCTCCTTTTACCACTAGCCAAACAATAAGGTACAAAAGAAATGTGAAAGCTCAATGTACTTTTATTTTTATTTTGACAAAGTTAATGGATCACTTGAATAAACAAGTTTACAACATCATGCTCATCCCAGTCTTGTCGAAAACTGTTTGTTTTGAACTCAGTACCGAAAAATAAATAAATTGCTGATATGCTAGAGGTGAAAGAGGGGCTAAACTAAAGGATGATGAACATTCACCCCTGGTAGAATCATCCACTCCAGATGTGAAGTCATTCTGCGAGTGAGGAAAGATGAATGAATATGAATTCACCCAGTGAGTGTATGGAGTGCATTTAGTGTCAATAAACTTTGACCTTAGATCTATGTGAGTAAAACAATCATATTCATCAAAGAAAAACAAATGAATACACTAATTGATCGTTGTAATCTACTCAAGATGTGGAGTCATTCAACGAGTGAGGGTGGATGATTGAATGGGAATTCATCAATTAAGTGTATGGTGTGCCTTTAGTGTCAAGGGACATCAATCTTTAACAAAAGACTTGCAAAATAAATATTTTGTTGTTTATCATGGTTAGATATTTGCTTTCGAACCAATGGAATGCTGAAATTAACATTAAACACCAGATATATATATGTGTGTTTTAAATCTGTAACTTTATAATCTTTGACTTCAAGTACATCTATTGGATATATCAATTTTTATACCTCTCATACAAGTTTGCTATCTATGGATTAAGTACATATTGGACCGTGTTCAACTGGAATTCAACTCTGGCTGGTCAAGAGCAAGTACAATTTTACGTTTACTGTGCTCAATAGATCCTTTTTCCCATATTTACTTAAATATCCATAATGGAGAATTATCTATTGACACTGATTGCTTTTCATACGAGCTAAGAAGAATGAATGAATGAATGAATGGATGTATGGATGTGTTGGTCTGACTGACTGTCTAGGTCACACATGTCATACAGCTCAAGCAAATGGAAGGTCAATACTAAATAGGATTGTTGATAGAGATCGAGAGAGAGAGATGGCTTGTAGATTTTTTTTACTAGTTCCCTTTGAGATTCTGAAATCCCCATCTAGACTTTGCACATAGCCCACCAGGTTGCTGTACATACAAGGGGTTATCAGACTGACCTTACTGAATCACTATGAACGAGTTCCCCTGCCCTCCCCTGCCCACGGGAGGATAAAAGTGATCCATTGAGTAAAAAGAAGATGAATTGATGGATGTGTTGGTCTGACTGACTGTCTAGGTACATGTGTCATACAGCGCAGGCTAATGGGAGGACAGAAATAGGAGTGTTGATAGAAAGTTTGGACATAGGAATACTGCTTGATAGATAGATTTTAACCAGTTCTCTTTCAGATTCTAAAAATACTCTTTAGACTTTGAACATCGGTAGCTCACTGTGGGTTCCTGTGGGCAAGGGGTTAGCAGACTGACCTCACGGTAATTTGCAATGAAGGATGTACGAGCGATCAATGGGGTAGAAGGTGGGGGGGATGAATGAATGGATCGCATTGGTCTGATGGACTGACTAGGTCACATGTGCCATACAGCTCTGGCTAATGGGAGGACAGAAATAGGAGTGTGGAGAGAAAGATGGATTGAGCGAATCATGCTGGATATATCATTAACATGACCGATAGGTTTTTTGGAAAAGACTGACCTCATCTTGAAACTTGAAACAGTGCTTGTTGATGTGATTTCAAAACTTTTCTTCAATATGCTGCTGTTCCGTGTCATCTTTAGGCAAGGGATTGGAGCATAGCCTTTCCTCCTATACAGTTACTATGTTTTATTGCATAGATTATTGTTAACACAATCAACTCCAGTCACAGTTCTCATAGAGTCGTGGAAACCTTGCTGGGTTGATCATTCACATGTTAGGTGAGTTTAGAAAAAGACTTCATGTTTGCAATTTGCATCAATTAATTGTACAGGCAATTTATTTTAGTAAACCCTGTGAATTTGTGCACTATTAATGTGAATCTGACTTTCATAGCTTGGTTTATAAGTGTTTATTTAGATATATTGATATTATGTCTTAATGGAACAAATGCAAGAGTGATCTACTCAAGATGTGAAGTTATTAATCTGTTCCCTACAGTGCCGAGTCCAAACGGATAGAAGGTCGGATACCGAATTCAAATTCTCGGATACGGGTATACGAAGAAAAAAAAAAATCAGATTTATCCGAAATGTAAAAAAAAAAAGGTTCAACAATGGTTGAAAAAATCAAAGCTCCATGTTTTTTGGGGGGCTTTTTTTTTTACATTTCGGATAATAATATAATTATAATATTAGGCATTTAGCTGCGCTATTCATAGTAAACTATATCACAGCGCTTACAATATTATTACCCCGGTCAACGGATACACACTGCAATCAATCCTGCACATTAAGTGCACATTTTCCACTCCCTGGGGAGTATTTCAGCAAGTCGCCTATTAGGCACGCACAGTGCTAAGGAAACACGTTCCCATCCTTCCGGGTATCCATTTATACACCTGGGTCGAGATCAGCAATAGTGGATAAATTGTCTTGCCGAAGGACAAACGCGGTGGGCTGGGTTCGAACCCGGGATCTCACGATTGGAAAGCGCGCACTCTACCAATGTTGCCACACCACATCCACGGATAAATCCGATATCCGTCCGTTTTTACTCGGCTCATATCCAGATATCAATTGATACATCCGGTTTGACACTGGATTTTGCAATCCCTACCTGGTTCCTGTAGGCAATTTGTTAACCCGTTCCCTTCGAGATACTGAAATCCCCATATACTTTGTACATAGCCCACTCGGTTCCTGTAGGCAATGTGTTAACTGAGAGAAGGAAGGATGAATGGAAGCAAAACCATTTGAGGGAAGACAAATGAATAGATGCACTGGTCTGACTGACGGACAGACGGACGGACAGAAGGACTGACTGACTAGGTCACATGTGCCATCCGAACACTTCAATCGTGAATATCTTTTTAACAAAAGGGAAATTTCGAAAAACCGAAACCTGTTCCATGCTTCTATTGGCGATACGGATACAACAGGATACGAGAAAACCACTAGAGTTCCGAGTAAGTTTTGTGGATTTGGACAATGTTACTAGATCTCTTTAATATGTCCTATTCAAATACAATCAAAGAAACTACTTCCTTTCCCTGTTTTAAAAATTTTATTTAGCCTTTAGACAACCCAGGGGGGGGAAAAATCCCCCTTTTCATGTCCCAGGATCCCAAGAGATTTTGTCTGCTCTAGGAACGCTCATGATGAATGTCTGTCTGTCTCCTTACATTTACTCGAGAGTTAAAGGGTACCACCACCCAAAAATAATATTCTTATAAATGAAAGGTAACATCTTTAATATTCCATTCCATCAACAAGTTCATAAAAATATGTTTCGAGAAAAAATATATAATTGGAAAACGCATCACCATTACACAACCCTTTGTAAAATGTTGGGTATCTATTTGATATCACAAAACGGTACCAAAACATATAATTATGTGTTGTTCTTTGCCTGGTGGTCCCCTTTAAGCACTGTTCAGTTCTGAGTGATCGGAATACAAATATCCAGCGCACGCAAACTCAACCGATCAAACTCGATACAAATTGCATACCGGGAGGCATGCACTAACATTCATTAGTTATCTTATTATGTATAGTGATCACAAAATTAAACTTGTTGCCAGCGATCTTGTCCTTTAAATAAGTCATATATTCGTATACCGTCAAAGAAACATCTCCCTTTTCCCTTTGTAAAGTTTAGACATCCCAGGAAAAAAAAAATCCTCTCTTTTCTTGTCCTAGGATCTCAAGAGATTGTGTCAGCTCTAGAGTAAAGTCCTGATGAATGTCGTGCTGTCTACTTCCATTTACGCAAGAGTTAAGCACCGTTCAGTCTAGAGTGATTGGAATACAAATATCCGTTGCACGCAATCTAAGCCGATCGGATCAAACTTGCTACAAAGTGACATGTATGGCGGTAGTTCTACAAGCTCCATGCATGATCATCTTTTTCTTCTCCGTGTTCTTCTTCCCCCGTTGTCCGATCACATACCTTTTTTTGTGTTAAGTGTTAAACTTTCTCTATAAACTTTGAATGAAAAGTCTTTAAATCCTTCCTTTTGAGCTTTTGAACAAACTTTTAATGGACTAATGTCGTTTGCGTCGTTAATTATTTACCTGTTAACCCCTTGACTACGGGAACCTGGTGGGTTGTGTACTAAGTCTATGGAGATTTCAGAATCTCGAAGGGAACGGGTTAAAGAGATCTAGTAGCTAGTGTTGTATTATAATGGTTGATAAAACGTGTATTCTTGTGATCTGATATGGCCACTTGGTAATGTCTAAAAATGTCATGTTAAATAGATGTTATATGGCCGAGTAATGAGCAAAAATGCAAAGTGATATTCACTAACTCTTTGCACTGACTTTGTACACAGTTATAACTTTCCAGTGGATAATTACAAATCTGAACACTTCAATCATAAATATCTTTTGAATAAAAGGGAAATTTGAAAAAACCCAAAACCTGTTCCATGCTTCTATTGGTAATTACAAATACAACAAGGTATGAGAGAACCACTAGAATTCAAAGAAATTAGTTTGGTAGATTTGGACAATGTTACTAGATCCATTTTTTATAAAGACTGTGCCTCAATATTTTGTATCATATACCAAATTAACTGATTGCTTACATGAAGTTGGAGGGTCTTACAAGTATTAACTCTTCGGGGATTGCAAAATCAAGTAGGGAACATGGTAAATTGAATCACTTTGCAAGGGGAAATATATTTCATTTATAACTTAAATCTTTACCCAGATAAGACTAGCCTGAAATCACATACCGTAGAACACCATCGTCAAGCACCCCCAAGCACCTATACGCATCTTGCTTTTAAAGACGTTTCCAAGGGTTTCACCTCCATTATTATTCTCATGAATATTCCTCACCATTATTTGCATTCTTGATTAAAGTTTCCTGTTTGGACAGAGAGCGGGCGCTCTTTAAAAGCAAGATGCATATAGGTGCTTGGGGTGCTTGACGATGGTGTTCTACGGTAGTTTGAGTTCTAAGAAAATGTTGTATTTATAACAAATTTAATTCTATCCATCCAGTTAAATGGTACTATTACATGTAAGTCAGCATTCCACTAAAATCCCCTCATTTCTTGTGCTAGGATCACATGAGATTTTGTCAGCTCTAGGAGCGTTCATGATAAATGTCAATTACTGTCTATTTTCATTCACTCAAGTTAAGCACCAATTTACGGATTTAAGCACCGTTCATCGCTGAGTGATTGAAATACATATGTCCAGTGCACGCAACCATAGCTGATTAAACTTGCTGCACATATAAATGGATACAAGTTTGAGAACTTCACAGATCACAAACAGTAATACAGATTCTTATACAGATAAACAGAAGTCATGCTGCATTTGGTTGGCACGGCCACTTTAACTTTCTTTTTTGAAAAATTCTCTTTGAATTGTTCATCTATTAAATATTTTATAGCTTTCAATCTAAAATGTTCACTTCGAAGCAGACAAATCTATTTTACTTACTTAAACTTGCACCCAGTTTAGACTGAGCTTTAGATAAAACAGGTTGGGTTCTAAGAAAACGTTCTTAACAAGTTGCATTCTATCTATCCAGGAATGTTCTATTAAAGTGAGGCCTGTAAAGTGTCAGAAATTGCCCAAAATGACATTTGAGACTTCAATCCTATACCAAAATCATTGTAAGATATGTCCGAATGATGTGTGAAAGTTTCATTGAAAAAGAACACTGCTTTCCTGGTTAAAAAAGCGAAAATATGTGTCAGCTTTTACAACCGACGTCTATGAGGTTTATGACCGTTAATTAACGCTTTTGAGCTGAATGATAGATATCGTCATACTAAAGGGGCATTTTAGAAAAAATCTAACCCTATTTTTATCTTCTCTTACCATAAGCTAAACAACACGGGTAGAAGAGAAACGAGGAAGCTCCAAGTAATTTTCATGGAGTTAGTCATTTTACAGGCCTCACTTTAAGACAATGTTTCCCCCAAGTCCCCTCTTTTCGTGTACTAGTATCACAAGAGATTTTCCTCAGCTCTAGGAATGTTCATGATAAATGTCAATCTGTCTACTTTCATTTACTCTTGAAGTTAAGCACCAATTCACCGATTTAAGCATCATTCGTCGCCGAGTACTTGAAATACAAATATCCATTGCACGCAACCGTAGCCGATTGAACCTGTTATAAATTTAATTGGAGACAAGTTCATGACGTGATTGTCCCATTAGCTTGTCTTCCACCATCGTGGTGATCAATTTTATCATTTTTGTTTCCGTATCGACCACATTCTTATCAGTTTTATTACTGCTGTCAACAATCCTAATCCTCTAATCCTCTGCTGAGACATTAGCGCCCAGGGGCTAGAGATAAAGAAGTGCCAACCCTGATAAAATGTACTGGATGCAAGCTTGAGTGCTCAAAAATCACTACCGCTCCTCAGCCCTCCAGGAGCGGTATTCAGCTAGCTATAGAATTACCTAATGTTGAGAGCTTCCTAGCAAGATTGGAAATAGCTTTGTGCTGTGGTACAGAACTTTCTCTTGAAAGAAAGGTCTTGGAGTTCTTCATCGGACATTTCATATATTTCAATAGAAAACAATCAATTTGCTGTGGAAAAAGCAGTATTTTGCTTGCTTAAATATTTAGCTAGGTAAGACTGAGACTGAGATAGGGCAGGCTGGGTTCTAAGAAAATGTTGTATTACATAAAATTGAATTCTATCCATCGGGTTTAATAGCGTTTCTCCCAAATCCCCTCTTTTCTTGTCCTTTGATCACAAGAGATTTTGTCAGCTCTGGAAGAGTTCATGATGAATGTTTTTTCCGTCTCCTTTCATTTACTCAAGAGTTAAGTACCATGTACCGCTCAGTGCCGAATGATTGAAAGACAAATATCCAGCGCACGCAAACTCAACCGATCAAACTCGATATAAATTGCATACCGGGAGGCAGTGACGTGTTTACTAGCGTGACAATATGAATTTATCACTACATGCCATATTGAATGTTCTGCAACATGCAGTAGGATAGCAACGGGGGCTGATGGCATGGGGGCACTGGGGGGGGGGGGGTTCATGTGCCCCCAATAATTTCATAAAAACAATAACAAAAACATAATGATTAAATCTGTAAAAAAAAAAATGAAATACATGCATGTACATGTAAGGTGTGCCCCCAAGTAGGCCGACCACGTTGCGCCACTGACAACATGCATACAGTATGCAAAACCTTCAGTTGGCTGGCTAGTTTTTTTTTACTGACATCTGTAGTACTAACAAACATGTTCTGGAAATTGATTTGTTTGATTGTTGAATTGATTCTGATAAATAACAATTAAAAGACAAACTTTTATTCTCAGGTGATAGAGATGTAGTGCTAACTTTGGTGGTTGTAAATTAACATCAATATTCATGTTCGCCCTCCCAATGGTTAAATAAAAACAATGACAAATAAAGTAAACTTTAAATAAATACATAAAAGTGTGTTTCCTCGAGTGACCTGCCCCCCCCCCCCCCACTCTCAATCAACCTACGCTATATACCACTAGCCACTAGCTATCATTGTAGCAATATACAATCTATTTTATCGAATAAGACGTGGGTTACCTGTCAATGTACGCTACCCACGCTATCAATCGTATATCCTTGGAAAAGTACTATAGTACTAGCTAGTAAGCAAATAATTACCGTTGGTGAAGGTGATGGGACGAACTATCACTTCCGAGACGAGCTGGATGTAGCTATCTTTCCGAAGCGCAGCTGAGGAAAGATAGTGTATACATTCAGATCGCCGAGGAAGTGATAGTTTGCCATCGCCTGAAACCAAAAGGTGATTATTTGCTTTATATTCCACATCAAACTTCTAGATCTATAAGTCTAAGCAGGCCTAGTCTAACTCTAGTCTAAGTACTGTTAGTGTTACTAGGTTTGATCTACTTACCAACAATGTTATTCCAATTTCGGTAACAGGGTAAGTCCATGATAATTCCATTATATTATAACTCCTTGAAAATTCCAAAAGTTAAAACGCGAAATGTAAACTCCCCCCAAAACAGTTCAAAAGTCAACACTAAACATGAAAATAGAGTCTCCCCAATACTTGGTCTAGCGCGGCTTTCAAGTCCATGTCAGACAGTTTGTCAAAATGTATGCTTCCAGCATCGCAATAATCTTGGCACACTTTCAGGCTGAACTTAAGTTGTCCCTTTGTATTTTTACTTTCACTCTCAAGCAAAAAAAATGTCCATTTCAGCTTCGTTAGAGCTCAAATCTTACGTCGAACAACAGAACAAGCAATTAACAGTGCAGCAAACGGTGGTATGTACGATACGTATCATATGGTACTAGTACAGTGCATAGTGTATGCATGCAGCTTCAGTGTGCTACGTATGCATGCACAACGAATACAGTTAAATTTGTAATTCGCGCGCATAGAGTTATCACGCCACATCATTTCGGTACGGAATGTGAGTGGCCACACACACAAGCTCCACAGTCAAGTCAATGCAACCGCGGACTGTAGATAGTACTTTTTATCTAGTGAGTGCAACGCACTTTCACTCGATATCTACAGAGTGTAACAAAGTTTTCTTCTCTCATCAATGATGGGCGAAACTATCATTCATCACGTGATTAACTTTTGACCAATCGTAGAGCAAGATTCTTAGTATGTGGAATATAATAATACTTAATTCACTCAAATGAAAGTCAGATAGTAATTGTTCTGGAATGCCCTTGTGTAGGTGTAGCGTGGGTATAGTGATTATACCGGGGTTGCGCCAATTATTACATTATAATATGGCACACGTACACGATATGTATTTTCTTTATTTGTAACATTTCTCTCTTATGTTTTGTCAAATTATTGCGAGGGGGGGGGTGCAATTGTTCCCCGTGCCCCCTCCCCTATGGTTATGCCTGTTTGTGTGTATAGTGTATCTATATAGATACCATCCATTAGTGTTCTATAGTGCCTTAAATTGTTATTTTATCTGTAATGTTCATTCATTAGCTAATTAATCTGTAATGTTCCATAGTTCTGTAATGCCCTTATTGTATGTACATGCATTGTGTAGATC
>JBAMJV010011034.1:0-31119 GCA_037951105.1 Echinarachnius parma | reverse complement strand
ATTATTACACCACTAACAATGCATAATTCTAGACAAGAAATATAAGATAATAATGACAAAACTCACTCTTCCCCGATGAAACACTGTCCTTCCTCTGTAATACTCTAAATGGTTCTTCAAAAAGCACAAATTATACAACAAACTGGAACAGGTCTCTCCTGGAAAATCTCTTTGACGGGAGTGATTTTGGCCACGTCACATGCTGACCAGTCAACATTTTAAGGTCCTCCCTCAACATCCTCATTATTCCTCCGCAAAAGGAATGACCTCATCATAATAATTTTATCATTGCAAAATGCATAAAATCATATTATACCTATTTATTACCCAGACAGCTAACCAAACATTTAATATGTACATGTATATCATTTTATAAGTAACCCTGAATATTATCAATCAAGGTTTATCACAGGAACTATATGTTTCTCATGTGCAGAACATTTTACCACTGACCTGACCACTTTCCCTCGTGGTCAACGCCCTGAGTTTAAAGGTGCATTATACATTTTGAAATATTAATAAGACATATGAGTACAATTTCTATTTCTGACATCAATGATACTGACGGGGGTGTTTTCTACACAATATCCCCTTTCTAAAAGGTTCCTCCCCTCTCAAATTCGTGCACTGATGTGTGGTGAGTGCAAATTACATGATTCACATATCACCGACTACTGCAATTAGTGAAAATATGCAATGATATTTTCTTGCCTAATTTACAATGTATTTCAACTTCATTATAAATCACGACTTTTTCAAGTCTCCCCTTTCGCCCCTCTCACCCCAAACAGTAGCTCTTATCCAACCCTCTGCGCTGACCAGTAATGGAGCAGTCACACGATGCTTGCGACGACCTGCAACAAGACAATAGAACTTATGGAGGGCCGATCATGTTTGAAATAACTAGACGTTACATCAGAATGCAAATATCGCAATAAATTCGGTATTATTCCCAATTATAGCCATAAATAGGTTGTAAGTATTACATTTAGGCTAAAGTAAACCTAACATGTTATTTACCGTGCTTAATAAGCATCATAAGCCTGGTTTTGGGTTGTCGATCGAACAATAGCACAACTGGTCACGAGGAACGCATGCGCCGTGTGTTCTCTTGCGACGGCAGGTTCCCGTCGCAAGGTTTTTGAACATCAAAAAGTCGGTTCAAAATTCGTTGCGATCAAAACAATAGAAGAGAGAGAGAAAGAGCATGCGGTGATTGCGGTGATTGCGGTTATTGCGGTGGCTTCATCTCACCCTATTGACCTATTGAAATTGCATCCATGGCAAATATTCATGGTTTGGTAGACAATACTTAATCCTGAATACTTCAGGCAAGTCTCGTCGCATGCGGTGATTGCGGTGACCTATTGAAATCGTATCCATGGCAACGATGCATGGTTTGGTAGACAATGGTTTATCCTGAATACTCCAGGCAAGCCTCCAGATATATCTGCTTTTCATCAAAAGTTTTTTTTACTCTCATTACACACCTACACACCCTCATCATTGAAAGGGAGGTATTCAACCAACAGGTTTGTATTGTCATGATTGGGATCGGCATCCACATGACAGCGAAGGGGGGGGGGGGGGGGTCTCGGCTCTTGCGCTCTTGGGCCCAAATAACAGTTGTTATTTTTGTTGTTTTTCTAACTTGTTTACCGCGATAATTTATATTTGGACCATTTTGGGTCTTTGTATGAGCGAAAAGCCAAAAGCTTGCACCCCGACCCCCGTCCTATGTTTATATTTTGCAACATTTTTCTTTGTTATGGCTCCATACTAAGCATACTCAGGTTAATTTCATATAAGCTTGGTGCACCTGGTGCACCAATAGGGTTGCCCACCGCTAGTATGCTCCCCGGGGAGTAGAGGATGTGTACAAGGTAATTGTTAAATGCGCGGGTCTGACGCTTAGAGGCTATTAGGCGCGATATAAATACGAACTACTAATATTATTAATTATTATTAAATATTATTGTCATTATTATCATTATTACTATTATAATTATTATTATTATTATTATTAGTAGTAGTAGTAGTAGTAGTATCAGTATTCCATAATTTGTGCATCATATACACCATATCAATATAAGCGCAGATAGGTATTAACGCTCATCCTTGAAATGCGAAACATTTTGTGAGTGTTTATATTGTATAGCTGCAGTGTGTTTGTACAACGCGGTAATGTATTACAGACTTTGACACTTTCCGCCTTTCATACGCGCACGTGACCAATCGCAAGCTGTTGCAGGTCGTCGCAAGTCCCGTCTGACTGCTCTATAAGCCAAACACACACAGAGAAACACATTATAATGTATTGGAACCAGACTCTAAGCACTGAAGCGAGCAGCCTTCGAACCCACACATTTGACGTGCATTATTTGTGTGTCGAGTGTATAGAATCGGCAGTGTTGTAGTACACTCTCCATTTCTTCATTGTTCGCCAATCAGAGAGCTCGATTTCTGGTCGGATACGGTCCGAAGAGTACTATGTAGTCTACGTGTTGTCCATGTCTTCGATCGATGACTCTCGAGAAGTAACGTGCGTGCTCGATCCCTGTATTAACTAAAATCGTTCGAACGATTTTATTTACACATGGAGACCGAGCGGAGCCCACGTACCATCACAGAGTACATGGCAATTAAAAGAATCTGGCAACCCTGTTGACATTTCGAAACGCGCAATCTGGGGGTTCGTTTGTATGATACATGTATAATTCAGGCTATTGCATACGTTTACTTGGTAATGTGTGATAATGTATCAGTAACGGAACGCCATAATTATGACTAAGTAATGAAATAAATATTGACACTAATTATTTCACTGCGCTAACTGTAGGCAGTCTTAAAGATCACAACATTGCAATGGCACGTACACTTTATAACTAGATGTAAGGTTGGTATCCGAAATATGTTTCAAGCTCAATTGAAATTTTGATATAGCTAACACAACGGCGATAGAGTTCCATTTCAGATATTTGTGTGGATTTTAACAATGTGCCGAGATTACTTTAAACGTCAAGTCTTTTGAAAATGAAAGCTCCAACCGCTCTATGTAAACTGCATATCATCGAAGCAGAGAGATGGGAGGACCATGGAATTACGAGCTCGACCGAAGAGAGTTCAAGTAGTATACAGAGAGCGAGCGGGGATATGATTCCCCCAACATGCATTCCATGCAGACGCCCCCCCCCCCCCCCCCCCACACACACACAATAATACACACATAATATAGCCCGTAGTAACATTCGCATTGGCAGAAGCAGTATGATTTATTGATGTGTGCCCTTGGAAGTTTGGGAGAGGGCTAAATTAGCCGTAGATTATGGTCTTGTATCTGCGTGTGGCATATGAGGGTAATGTTACTGACGGGGGTGTTTTCTACACAATATCCCCTTTCTAAAAGGTCCCTCCCCTCTCAAATTCGTGCACTGATGTGTGGTGAGTGCAAATTACATGATTCACATATCACCAACTACTGTAATTCGTGAAAATATGCAATGATATTTTCTTGCCTAATTTACAATGTGTTTCAACTTCATTATAAAAACTTTTTCTAGTCTCTCCCCTTTCGACCCTCTCACCCCAAACAGCCCCTAGCTCTTACCCCACCCCTCCGTGTTGACCAGTTACTGTAAGCCAGTAACCCAGCCTTACACACAGATAAACACATTAAAATGCCTTGGAACCAGACTATAAGCACTGTATATATTGACGAGGAGGTAGAATAGGGGACCTTTTCACACCATCCATACTTACACACCAAGCCCACATGGTCAATAACGTATAGTGTATAATGCCAATGTCCGTTTCCCTTTACAGGGAGCTGGATTTTAATACGTTACTTCGAATCATCGATCGAAGACGCAGACAATTGTGTGTCCATCGACAACACATAGACTACAGTCTACAGAGTACTCTCCGGACCGTATCCGACCATAAATCGAGCTCTCTGATTGGCGAACAATGAAGAAATGAAGACTGTACTACCACACAGCCGATTTTATACACGCGACATACACAAGCAAAGCACGTCAAATGTGTGGGTTCGAAGGCTGCTCGTTTTACTGCTGATACATACACACATAAACACAGGCACCATAACACGTACCAATGTGCACTTCGAAGAGATTTTGTAACTTACTTCGATCTAGTTTTCGATCGATGATATATGTCACCGGAGGCCCGTCATAGGCCACGACGTAGATGGATAGATGGAATCAAGAAGACATGTGGAACCATGAATTTGACATTGGCTGAGGCAACCCACCAGGCTCAGCAGAGAAACTTGTTCGGAATAACGAACCTTCGGAATAACGAACCTTCGGAATAACGAACCGAACCCTTTAAATCAAGGGGGTATAATAAAAGCCTCCTTGGTATAATCATGGCCCCAACCCTAGATAGTAGGGTCCATGGTATAATCGATGTCTAATACTTTGCACAGTACAACCACATCAAACTCGCTAAAGACGCTAAACTCAATGATAATCGGTATGTAAACCAGCTGGGAACGTTCGTCAACTTACTTTTCACATGTCACAGGTCACATGACTACGAGGTCGTTGCAGCGTACTTTTTTGGGAGACGGGGCTTGGGACTGTGTAAACCAGTGAAATTACATTTTTCAAATAAGGATAAAATGTTACATAAACCATTTACAAATGTTTGATGCATATCAGTTTGCTACTAATGATCCATTTCTTCAAAATACGGCCTGAAATTTTCTAATTTAGTCAACCTTTAAAGATAAATTGTCATATTTCTATATTCGCAAAGGAAATTATCATTGCAGTTTATTGAGTATTGGAACATTTCTAAATGCAATGTTTTACAATTGCAATTAACCCTAAAAAGGCCGGGCTATTTGAGGTATTCCTACGGCCGGGGGGGGGGGTGGCATTATGCCCCCCCCCCCCCCCCCCCCTAAGACCGTAAAAATTTGTACGCATGATAAGTGAAGTGTATAGAATACAGTGGTAATTTTTAAATTTTTTGAAAAATTCATTAATTTGCATATTTATGGTAATTTATGCAAATAAGTCATGAAATTCATATTTTTACCCATAAATCATATATTCTTCATAATTAAACTCTGGTTTTCACTACATATATTCTTTAGAGCATTTGGAATGATAATACGACAAGAAAATCTGGAAGAGCCTGGTTCTTCCTTGTTTTCTATTGTTTTGTTAATTTCTTATGTATTTCTTTGTTTTTTTAAACTTATGTATTGTATTGTTTTTGTTGTTAATTTTATTTCTAACTATAATTTAACTATTCATTTTAGGAATAGCGAACCTTCGGAATAACGAACCTTCGGAATAACGAACCTTCGGAATAACGAACCGCACCCGTTCGATCATGTGGTTGTCGTGGTTGTATCATACATAATGTGGCTTTTGATGCACCGTTTGAACTGTATGTCACTTTGCGAATATTAGTCTGGGGGTGCATAATGTGTTTTTCTTCATGAAACAAATATAACCCCATGATAACCTCTTTTTCCGCTCGGTACAATCATGATCGACGAACTAACCCACAGTACAGCGTGTCCCAGAATTTTCGTTGTGTTCAAAATGGACATATGACATTATTGACAAAAGATCCTCCTTCTCCATGACCACTGAATCAAATCGAATAGGGTTTTCTGCAAGATGTAGGTAATAAGTTATACCCAGCTAGCCACCTGACGTCGTGCCGATGTCATAAGTTGTTGGCCGGATGTCGGCTTATCGCGGTTGGCTCGAGGTTAAAATGTCCGCCAGCCCAACATCGTAACCACGTCATTTTGTGATACGTCAATTTCTGACAATGGCCCAACATCAACTCATGACATTGGACCAACATAACATTATGATGTGGGCACGAGGTTAAAATGTCCGCTAGCCTAACATTGTCCCAACATCATTTTGTGATGTCGGGCAAATGTCAATTTCCGACAATGGCCCAACACCAAATCCTGACATAGGACAGATATCAAATTCTGATGTGGGCTCGACGTTAAAATGTCCGCCAGCCCAACATCGTCACCACGTCATTTTGTGATACGTCAATTTCTGACAATGGCCCAACATCAACTCATGACATTGGACCAACATAACATTATGATGTGGGCGCGAGGTTAAAATGTCCGCTAGCCTAACATTGTCCCAACATCATTTTGTGATGTCGGGCAAATGTCAATTTCCGACAATGGCCCAACACCAAATCCTGACATAGGACAGATATCAAATTCCGATGTGGGCTCGACGTTAAAATGTCCGCCAGCCCAACATCGTCACCACGTCATTTTGTGATACGTCAATTTCTGACAATGGCCCAACATCAACTCATGACATTGGACCAACATAACATTATGATGTGGGCGCGAGGTTAAAATGTCCGCTAGCCTAACATTGTCCCAACATCATTTTGTGATGTCGGGCAAATGTCAATTTCCGACAATGGCCCAACACCAAATCCTGACATAGGACAGATATCAAATTCTGATGTGGGCTCGACGTTAAAATGTCCGCCAGCCCAACATCGTCACCACGTCATTTTGTGATACGTCAATTTCTGACAATGGCCCAACATCAACTCATGACATTGGACCAACATAACATTATGATGTGGGCGCGAGGTTAAAATGTCCGCTAGCCTAACATTGTCCCAACATCATTTTGTGATGTCGGGCAAATGTCAATTTCCGACAATGGCCCAACACCAAATCCTGACATAGGACAGATATCAAATTCTGATGTGGGCTCGACGTTAAAATGTCCGCCAGCCCAACATCGTCACCACGTCATTTTGTGATACGTTAATTTCTGACAATGGCCCAACATCAACTCATGACATTGGACCAACATAACATTTTGATATGGGCGCGAGGTTAAAATGTCCACTAGCCCAACATTGTCACAACATCATTCTGTGATGTTGGCCCAATGTCAATTTCCGCCAATGGCCCAATATCAAATCCTGACGTTGGGCCAACATCAAATTCTGACGTTGGCCCGACATTACAATGCCCGCCAGCCCGACATTAGCCCAACCTTATTTTTTATTGTTGGCCCAACATCAAATCTTGACGTTCGCCCGACGTTTGATGCTGGACCAACATCAAAATTTGACAATGGCCCAATGTCATTAATATGACATCTCCAATAAGAGGTCGACCTAATATAGCGCCGATGTTGGGACTGGTATCGATTTAAGAGGTCGCTACCCAGCTAGCCACCTGACGTTGTGCCAACATTGAGCCAATGTAAAAAGTCGTTTTAAGAAGACGTTGGGCCTACATTAAAAATCCGACGTCGCCGCGACGTAAAAATGTCCGCCAGCCCAACATCAGCGCGACGTTTTAGTTTTTTTAATGCTGGCCAAACGTCATTTTGCGATTTCGACCCAACATCAATTATTCAGTCAGTGGTCAGTCATGGTTGTGAAATTAATGTCGGGACAATGTTAGTAATGAGACAAGAATAGGACATCTCAATTTTTACGTCAAACCGAAATCCTACGACGTCAGAATGGGCAGCAGTGAATCAAGTCGGCTAATAGTCATTAAGTTGATGTTGAGCCGATGTCAATGATCCGACATGAATATGACATCTCAATGATGACGTCAATGCGATATACTGCCGATGTCAGAACTGACAGCAATGAAACAAGTCGGCAAATGATCATAAAAGTGATGTTGCGCCGATGTCAATAGTCGGACATGAATATGCCATCTCCAATATGACGTCGGGCTAATATCGCGCCGATGTCGGAAAAGATAGCAATTAAGGAGGTCGGTAAATGGTAGTAAAATTGATATCGGTCCGATGTTATTAATTAGACATGAATGTGATAAATATGTCAGGCTGATGTAAGAACTTGCAGCAATGAAACAACTCGGCAAATGGTCATTTAATTGATGTTGTGCCGAAGTCAATGATTAGACATGAATATGACATCTCAATGATGACGCCATAGCGATATCCTGCCGATGTCAGAACTGGCAGCAATGAAACAAGCCGGCAAATGGTCGCCAGTTCCGACATCGGTACAACATTGACCCAACGTCATATTTGAGATCTCTTATTCATGTCGGATTAATGACATCGGCACAACATCAGTTGAATGACAATTTGCCGACTTGTTTAATTGCTGTCAGTTCTGACATCGGCAGGATATCGCTTTGGCGTCATCATATAGAGATGTCATATTGAGGTCCAATTAATAACATTGGCCAGACATCTATTTCACAACCTTTTACCCACCTTTAAAATTTCGTAAAGTTCCGACATCTGTGCGGTATAGGCCCAAAGTCATATTTTGGATGTCATATTTATGTCTAATTAATAACTGTGACCCGACATCAATTTCACAGCATTTTACCGACCTCTTAAATTACTACCAGTTCCAACATCGGGGCGATAGAAGGCCGATTTTATATTTGAGATGTCATATTCATGTCGAATTATTGACAACGGCACAACATCCATTTAATGACTATTAAATGATTAGTTTCATTGGTGCCATTTATGACATCGGCAGGATATCGCTTTGGCGTCATAATTGAGATGTCATATGGATGTCCAATAAAACTCATTGGTCCGACATCAATGTTACAACCATTTACCGACCTCTTTAATTGCTACCAGTTCCAACATCGGCGCGAAATTATCCCGACGTCATATTGGAGATGACATATTCATGTCAGAATATTGACATCGGCTGAACATCGATTTCATGACTATTTGCCGACTCGTGTCATTGCTGCCAATTCTGACATCGGCGCGATATCGGCTTGACGTCATATTTGTGATGTCATATTGATGTCCAATTAATAACATCCGTCCGACATCAATTCCACATTCAACCATTTACCGACCTCTTAAAATGATATATTCCGACATCGGTACAACATTGGCCCAACGTCATATTTGAGATGTCATATTCATGTTGGTTTATTGACATCGGCCCAACATTAATATTACAACCCTCTATCAAGCTCTTAAATTGGTACCAGTTTCGGCATTGGTGCGATTTTAGCGCGACGTTTTATTTGAGACGTATTTTTTTCGTCAACTTAATGACATCGGCACGATATTCAACTACAACCATTTTCCGACTTATTTCATTTCCAAAACCTCCAACTTAAATTCGACGTTGGCGTAATGTTGGCGCGGCGTCTGTTTGCCGACCGCGATCTTGCCGAAGACCTGCCGACACCGGTCCGACGTCAGTTAGCTAGCTGGGTACTTATATTTTTGTTAACTTGCTTTGAGAATCTATACTGAATTGAATTTCGTTTAATCGATTACAAACATTAGTAATTCAAAAGTAAAAAAAAAAGAAGTATTGCTATCGGGAAATTCATGATCGATTATAAGCGATCGTAAGTGAAATGAAAATTTTCGATTTTTGGAATTATTTATATTAAAAATATATACTTTTGTCATGTCCTTGCTGCTGTATATAATTTAGAAGGATATATAAGAATGTAAATAACACCTTAAATAGTGTTATGAATATGATTTGAAGGTGGATTATTTCAAATTTAACGCTCTACAAATACTAACTATTACAAAACATACATGCTAAGAAGAGGTGTATATATAGTATACCGATTGCGACCTATGTTTGTAGGACGATAGGATGATAGGTTTAGGAGTAGGCAATAGGTATAGGAATAGGATATTTATGATTTATGAATGAATGTGTGTAAAGGTTAAACAAAATGCATGGATCGGACGTGGAATCTATGCATGTTTTCTAATTTCTTTTTACGTTTTTGATGTTGGTCCTACGTTGGCCATTTGACATTGGGCCATTGTCAAATGTTGATGTTGGTCCAGCATCAGAAAATGACGTTGGGCCAATGTTGGGTTAGCGGACATTCAAACGTCGGGCGAACGTCAAGATTTGATGTTGGGCCAACGTCAAGATTTGATGTTGGGCCAACAATAAAAAATTACGTTGGGCTAATGTCGGGCTGGCGGACATTTTAATGTCGGGCCAACGTCAGAATTTGATGTTGGCCCAACGTCAGGATTTGATATTGGGCCATTGGCGGAAATTGACGTTGGACCAACATCACAGAATGATGTCGTGACAATGTTGGGCTAGCGGACATTTTAACCTCGAGCCGACATCATAATGTTATGTTGGTCCAATGTCATGAGTTGATGTTGGGCCATTGTTGGAATTTGACGTTATGCCAATATCACAAAATGACGTAGTGACGATGTTGGGCTGGCGGACATTTTAACGTCGAGCCCACATCAGAATTTGATATCTGTCCTATGTCAGGATTCGGTGTTGGGCCATTGTCGGAAATTGACATTTGCCCGACATCACAAAATGATGTTGGGACAATGTTAGGCTGGCGGACATTTTAACGTCGGTCCGACGTCAAAACTTGATGTTCTCTCAACGTCAGGAATCGATGTTGGGCCTACGTTAGAACTGACATTGGGCCATTGTCAATAATTGATGTTGGGCCGAAATCGCTAAATGACGTTGGGCCAGTATTAAAAAAAGACGCCGAGCTGATGTTGGGCTGGCGGACATTTTAACGTCTCGGTGACGTCGCATGTCGCATGTTGGCCCAATGTCCCCTTACAACGAAAATGACATCGGCCCAACGATGGCACGACGTCAGGTGGCTAGCTGGGTAGTTTCATACCCTGAAATATTATTCTAATTGATTTACTATTGTAAAGTTATCGTTGCAGAAAGTCCCGTTGTCAATGGACAACACGTCTCCTTACAAAATCTGGAGGGAAGGGACATCTGACATGATTTACAAAATATCCTCATTCTCCATGACCACTGAAGCAAATCGAATAGGGGTTTTTTGCAAGATGTAGGTAATAAGTTATAGTTTCATACCCTGAAATATCACTCTTAATGATCTACTATCTTTAAAGTTATCGTTGCAGAAAGGCCCGTTGTAATTAATGCTGGGACACGCTGTATAGTACATGTCGTCAAGTCAGAATTTCCTCCCTAGCACTAGATTGCAAAGTTTCAAGTCCCAAATTGCAAAAGCTCCGTACCGTGAGAGGGGAGACACCCCCTCCCACACACTTCTCCCCGCTCAGTCGCTTCGCTCCTTCTCAATATACAGTGGTGATGAGGATTTGGTTAAGCCCCCCCCCCCCCCCCCCCCGTCCAACAAAAAAAGGGAAAACAAGTTTTTGCTCATTACGCCACTGAGGTTCATCAAACAGCATTATTTCATGAAAACATTATTGATGCATTTAGTCACATGTGCTGTGTCACAACAATGTACAGGCATGCGCAATTTCTTGTGACGAATTAATTGAGCCATTTTGTCTGTAATCTGCGCTCATTCAGTCATAAAGTGATTAATATCTCTGATTTTCAGACAAAATGTACATAACAACTGTATAACAATTGTTGTAAGATGACATCTTGAAACAATAATCGATTATGAAATTATGAGCAGTTGTTTAGGAGGGTAGTTACTTTTTGTATTCGGTTTAGATACAACTTGAGAAACTCAAACAAATATAACATTTTTAAATTTAAAAAGTGCTCCTCCATACCGTGTCCGTATTGTTAAGAATATATAGTTCAGTTTTGTACATTTTTTTTTTTTTTTTTTTTTTTTTTGGGGGGGTGGGGGGGGGGGGTTCTGCGGTGAGGGCTGTGTCTTTGTCTGCATTTTGTTTTGTCTGTTCATGCATTGACTTTTTGTGCCTTTTCCATTTTTGGGCGAGCGTGGGTTGTTTGGTGCATTATTCAGTGAAAAGTTCGAGAAACGTATTGGCATATTTTTCTTTGATCATTTTCAATCATTTACAATATTTCTAGTCTATTACCTCTATTTGAATTCAATTAATAAAAAGTTGCATCGCTTCGTATAATCCCGCGCACTTACTTGAGAAAAGTTTATTTGATTATTTCTAGGCTTGTGCCTGGTTTATATTGCTTCTGACATGTCTGACTAATGAAAAGGGTTTCATGGAAACGTTCCCCATTCACGGGTCTTTGTGGCTCAATGGTTGAGCACCGGTCTAGTAATCCGGAGGTCCCGGATTCGATTCCCGGCGAAGACCATTTTCTTTCCTTTTTTTCAATAATTTAACACATTTCTAGTCAGTTTCCTCAATGTTTGATTTGAAGGTTTTATTTGATAGAGTTGTACAAGTGTGAGGTTCGGTGCGCGAATAGAGAACTTAGCTTATCAGGTCATCACGGCGGAGTGATGCGGGAGCTGTATGTGTTGATATTCAGATGTCTTTGTTTTTTCATTGTAATAAACTGAATAATTGTTATTAAAGATATCTGACACTTTGTCCCGAACAAATTTGCAATTTAATTGGACCGATTAACATTTAATAGATTTAATTGAATTATACTCTGTATAGTTTTTGCAGTCGTTCACGATGAACATATGAAATGAAACACATGCCAAACCACGGTAAAACCACGAATAAACCATGACTGGATTGTATGAAGTAAATTCGTACATTCATTTTGGATATTACAGGGGGATTACAGGACGACGATAAAACGCTAGGATGCCGAAGGAGAAGCAACAGAGAGGTGAGAAAGGGCTGCCGCCCGGCACCACGGCGGCCCAGCAATCTCAGCGGAACGAAGACCCGCATGTCAGACAGGAGACCGGATCTGCTACACCAGCAGAAGACGCGCCTGGAGTCAGTACAGGTGAGTTGTCATCAAATCCTATCATAATACAGGCACTGGCTGTCTTATAATTATGATGATAATGTTTCCAACATGCGCCTCATTGATCATCATACAAGATGTTACGTCAACAATTGACCCATAATCGTATACTTAAGACCCCGTTATCATTACAGAGAAATGCGAGCTAAGACTAAACTGGGGAAAACTAGTTTCATGTGCAGATTTGTTAAAAGAACAGTTTCCAAAATGGAGAACGCTTATTATGGAATATAAAAACGACATCGTTGATTTGGTAAAGAAATTACAATGTGTTTCAGTGCTTAGCATGCCGAAGGTGAAGCAAAAGACGGGTGAGAAAGGGCTGCCGCCCCGCACCAGGACAGCCCCTTACAACACTCGACTTAGGGCGGCCCAGCAATCTCAGCGGAACAAAGACCCGCGTGTCAGACAGGAGACCGGATCTGCTACACCAGCAGAAGACGCGCCTGGAGTCAGTACAGGTGAGTTGTCATCAAATCCTATCATAATACAGGCACTGGCTGTCTTATAATTATGATGATAATGTTTCCAACATGCGCCTCATTGATCATCATACAAGATGTAACGTCAACAATTGACCCATAATCGTATACTTAAGACCCCGTTATCATTACAGAGAAATGCGAGCTAAGACTAAACTGGGGAAAACTAGTTTCATGTGCAGATTTGTTAAAAGAACAGTTTCCAAAATGGAGAACGCTTATTATGGAATATAAAAACGACATCGTTGATTTGGTAAAGAAATTACAATGTGTTTCAGTGCTTAGCATGCCGAAGGTGAAGCAAAAGACGGGTGAGAAAGGGCTGCCGCCCCGCACCAGGACAGCCCCTTACAACACTCGACTTAGGGCGGCCCAGCAATCTCAGCGGAACAAAGACCCGCGTGTCAGACAGGAGACCGGATCTGCTACACCAGCAGAAGACGCGCCTGGAGTCAGTACAGGTGAGTTGTCATCAAATCCTATCATAATACAGGCACTGGCTGTCTTATAATTATGATGATAATGTTTCCAACATGCGCCTCATTGATCATCATACAAGATGTAACGTCAACAATTGACCAATAATCGTATACTTTAGACCCCGTTATCATTACAGAGAAATGCGAGCTAAGACTAAACTGGGGAAAACTAGTTTCATGTGCAGATTTGTTAAAAGAACAGTTTCCAAAATGGAGAACGCTTATTATGGAATATAAAAACGACATCGTTGATTTGGTAAAGAAATTACAATGTGTTTCAGTGCTTAGCATGCCGAAGGTGAAGCAAAAGACGGGTGAGAAAGGGCTGCCGCCCCGCACCAGGACAGCCCCTTACAACACTCGACTTAGGGCGGCCCAGCAATCTCAGCGGAACAAAGACCCGCGTGTCAAACAGGAGACCGGATCTGCTACACCAGCAGAAGACGCGCCCGGAGTCAGTACAGGTGAGTCTTGAGTTTGATATGTTGATAATGTTTCAATCACGCCCCTCATTGATCATGGTAAAAGATGTAACATCAACAATTGAACCAGAATCATATAATACCCCGTTCACTTGAAAGGGCCGGTTATAAAGTTGTAAAATGCTAGCTAGGACAGAACTGGGGGAAACTAATTTAGTTTTATATGCACATTTGTTAAAAGAATCGTTTCCATAGAATAGTTTGATGTAGGCCTAAATTTATAAATGAATTTTCACGTTGAACGATTTCTTAAGCTAGACCAACAAATTGGAATAAATTATCAAATTATGCAGGATTAATGCCTATCACACAAAACCTTCAGGAAGATATGTAAATATGGTTACACTCACATAAATGTTATGGGCAGAAATACAATATTTATTGTAACGTTCTATTAATTGAGAAAATATTAATGTGCCTCATGGCCTTTGTTCACCCTCTACACATACACGCACATTTTGAAATGTGCAAACCGCTTTGTCTTATTTGTATTGTTGTGTGAATTTTTATTATAATAATATTTGCATTATGTGTTCTGCTTTTAGTACACTGTTTGTATTCAGTGGAAATAAACTTAAAACTTGGAAGCGCTCTCGTAATTGGATATTTACTATCCCTTTAATATCAACCCAGTAAAGCCCAATTCATAAGTAAAGAGTGCTGAATATTTCTAAATATTATTGATATGTATGTCTTTTTCACTCAGGTCATCATCCAACCATCTCACAGAATGGTTGTGAAGTCAATCTAACAAACATCACTGTGACAGGCAACTTAACTGTCACGGGACAACAAGTAGTTACAAACAAATCAAGGTATACATAGTTATAACAAATTTTGTTATATAAAGTCATGTTACATAGCCAGGCATGTTGGTAGTCTGCAAACTTTCAGTGAACCAGTTTATAGGTCCATACAAATACAATTGACAAAGCACCGAGATTTAAGTGGTTAGTATACAACGGGTTTTCGTGGACAACATAATTGATTTTAATATTCATCATACAGAAATAGCAAAATAGGGGTCGATGACCTGTTTTATTTATCATGATTATCAATTATTAAATTCGTTATAACAATTACTTTAAATGGAGACGTCAGAATTGTCCACATGACAATAATTACACCCTCTGTAGAAACATACCGTTAACTGTCATACAAAAATGTTCATTTATTTGTTAGTGTGTTTGATTCTTGATCACAAATAACAATAAATAACATCTAATATAATGCAAGATGTTGTTTGTTTTATTTCCATGCAGGGAAACAAATCAAAGAGAAGAAAGCGGCCAAGACCCCAGTGAGTATTGAAGAGTTCATTTGAAGGATTCAAGTTATGACAATGTAACAAATACTATAATACAACTACTACTACTACTTTTTATTACTTCTACTAGTTCTACTACTACTACTACTACTACTACTACTACTACTACTACTACTACTACTACTACTACTACTACTACTACTACTACTACTACTACTATTACTACTACTACTACAAACAATAATACTTCTACAGCTACTACTTTTTACTAACCCTACTATTACTATTACTACTACTACTACTACTACTACTACTACTACTACTACTACTACTACTACTACTACTACTACTCCCACTAATTCTAATACTAATACTAATTACTTCTACTAATAATAATATACTAATAATTACTTCTAATGATAATACTAATGCTGCTATACTAATAATAATACTAATACTGCTATACTAATAATAATAGTTATACTACGTGTTCTACAATACCACCGCCTTTACTTCTATTACTACTATTTTAACAAAATTGCCCTCATCTAAACCCCTCAAAAAAAGTTCGGAAACTCAAGTTTGATTGATCATATCTCTCGTATTTGTTAAAGGGGTAGTTTAGTTTTGGTAAGGCTCAACTTTAGTAACCAAACCTGGACAATAACCTTAAAAACTAATAGTAATAACTCCACTATGCTCGAAAAGTATACAAACTTGCAAAATGACTAAGTAAAAAGCATGTTATCATTCAAAAAGAGCCATTTTGATCACGAGAGGGCGCTTTTTTAAAAGCGTCAGTTTCAACCATTTTCCATACACAATAATGCATGTGATGTTTTATTACCAGACTGATTTTATAGAGAGAACATCAACAACTACTTAAATAACATTTTCGAAATTTTTTGAAAAAGTGGAAGCATTTTTTTGAATTTTTTGAAAAAACCGTTAATTATTTGGGCCCCAAATAATTATAAGATCAGATACATTTATTGATATTTCAGCCGTTTGTGGGCCGATTTCGACCAAATAAAGTTTATTCTGCCATTAAAATTGCATGTTCTCTCAAATTTGACACCCAGTTTTTAATTACCTCACAAAAAAATTGCGATGTGCAGCGCCCTCTCTACCAAAACTAAACTACCCCTTTAATAAGAATACTCAAAATCGGTGACACAATTAAAGCCTCATTATATACATTTCAAACGATGCATTATGTGTAGTGATTGTGCAATTGGGGCGATTTCAGTAGCCCAGAGAATAGGGGGAGGCAGGAAGTGAAATCTCGCAAAATGGCCCCAATGCATTCAATACTGCCACCCTTTCCATTCATCAAAATTGTTAAATTTGATACCATTTTAATGGAAATTATCTTTTCATTACGATGACATATTAATCGTAAGGATTATATAAATGGGGTGTGTGCAGCGAGCCGGAATATGGAGATGGGTCGAGTGTGAAATCAGACCCCAAAAAATGGAGTTGACAAAAAATCAGAGCGTTGCATTTTTTTTTTTAGCTTTTGGGAGGATTTTTTTTAGCATTTCAAATAAAATATTCATGATTTAAATTGATATCAACGAAAAGCCCCACAACTTTTCTGTATGAAAATGTGACATTTATAATGATTTTTGTAAAGGGCGGCTGCAGGGAGATGAATGTGGGGGAGCCTCAAAAGTGACCCGTTTTGAAACGCTCTGATTTGGTGTCGGTATCTGTATACCATTGTGTAGAGGATGTAATGCGACTTGAATGAGTTGGCCATGAATGAGAAGAATTCAATTGAAATCGCTTGAATAGTGCCTCGAAATCAGAGCGTTTCAAAACGGGTCACTTTTGAGGCTCCCTCCCATTCATCTCCCTTCAGCCGCCCTTTACAAAAATCATTATAAATTTCACATTTTCATACAGAAGAGTTGTTGGGCTTTCGGTTGATATCATATTTGATCATGAATATTTTATTTGAAATGCTAAAAAATCCTCCCAAAAGCCCGAAAAAATGCAACTGATTTTTGCTCTGACAATGCTCTGATTTTTTGCAAACTCCATATCTTTTTGTCTGATTTCACACTCGACCCATCTCTATATTCTGGTTCGCTGCACACACCCCATTTGCATAATCCTTACGATTAATATGCCATCGTAATGTAGAGATAATTTCCATTAAAATGGTATCAAATTCAACAATTTTGATGAATGGAAAGGGTGGCAGTATTCAATAGAATGTTAATCCTTAGAAAACTGATCAACACAGTCATGCACTCGTAAATTGAATGCATTGGGGCCGTTTTGCAAGATTTCACTTCCTGCCTTCCCCTATTCTCTGGGCTACTGCAATCGCCCCAATTGCATAATCACTGCACACAATGCACCGTTTGAAAGGTATACAGTGCGAGTCAAAAAAAAACGAAACCGGACTTTGATAGCTTCTAAATCCACAATTACAAACATATATATGTTGATATTGGTATCATATTAAAGCTTGCGAAATTGCCTTTAAAATGATACATCACACATTTTGATCACTTTACGCATCATCGAGCACGATCTTATTATCCAAAGTCATGCAAAAACTACCCGTGTCCAAGTTTGCCGTCGTCTTGTTCTAAACACACACACAAAAGTAAGTCCCCTCTAATCAAAATAACATAACTTTTAACGAAAAGGTTTTGAGCAAAATAACTTGGCAGGATTGTTTCCACACTGATTGACTAACTTCTCTGTGAAAATAAAATTGATCCGCCATGTCATGCATGAGTGAGCACACATTAAAGGCAAACTTGTCACTTTAATGTGTGCTCACTCATGCATGACATGGCGGATCAATTTCATTTTTACAGAGAAGTTAGTCAATCAGTGTGGGAACAATCCTGCCAAGTTATTTTGCTCAAAACCTTTTCGTTAAAAAGTTATGCTATTTTGATTAGGGGGGACTTACTTTTTTTGTGTGTTTAGAACAAGACGACGGCAAACTTGGACACGGGTAGTTTTTGCATGACTTTGGATAATAAGGTCGTGCTCGATGATGCGTAAAGTGATCAAAATGTGTGATGTATCATTTTAAAGGCAATTCCGCAAGCTTTAATATGATACCAATATCAACATATATATGTTTGTAATTGTGGATTTAGAAGCTATCAAAGTCCGGTTTCGTTTTTTTTTACTCGCACTGTATAATGAGGCTTTATTGTGTCACCGATTTCGAGTATTCTTATTTTAAAAATACGAGAGATATGATCGATCAAACTTGAGTTTCCGAACTTTTTTGAGGGGTTTACTTAAGTCATATTTCGATTACTAAAATTGTGAATTCATTTCGGTAATGTAATTCAATATTTTGTTGAAAACAAAGAAGATATAACCCGCTTTATACAATCATTGTTGGTATTAAATTTGTATTATGTGTTGTCTTCTTTAAAAAAGGTCAAATGACCGCGGAAGATATGGAAACCTACAAAACGCGATTGAAACAATACTACATTTCTAGGTACAGCGACATAGCAACATCTCCCTTGGATTCAGAGTCGCTTATGAAGAAGGATATGATCTACGCAGACCTCGAGCTGATAAAAGAAGAAGGATGCCAGACTGAGCCAGTAGAATATGAGGGTATATTTAAGCTCCTGCTGTCCAGCAAGGAAAAGAAGAAAATGTTCTTTCTAGGAGAGGCTGGTGTCGGAAAAACTACTCTCCTAGAAAAGATAGCGTATGACTGGGCTAACGATCTTGAATGCCTAAAGGAGATTGATATACTCGTCCTACTTAAACTTGCTGGAGAACCGGAAGGAGGTCGCTGTTTTAGCGACATACTAAATTATTTGGTGTACGGTGAAGATGATGTTGAAATTCCGGGTAAAATTGTTGAGAAATACATGAGCAAAAATCCAACCAAAGCAGTTATGCTATTTGACGGAATAGACGAATATCAAGGAAATCAAAGAGGGGCGGAAAAGCAGTCCACTGATGATTTGGCGAAGATTATGAGAGGTGAGAAACTGCAAATCACGCCACTTATTGTCACTACCCGACCATGGCGTGTCGATCAAATCAACCAACAGTACCGACAGTACACACGTGTTCGGGTCAATGGCTTCAATAAGAAAGGTAGAAAAACCTACGTTGAAAAGTTCTTCAACGATGACGACAAAACTATTTCGAGTATTCTTGAACTGATAGAGGATAACGAGTTGATGAGAGATCACCTTGCTCTTATCCCTATCTTCTGCGCCATGCTTTGTCATGTTTGGAAGGATGAGTCAAAAAGAGATGCGATGCGCAAGCTCGAAACGTATCCCCAATTATTTGAGGACATTATTCAATGTATCATTGAACACTATCACAGCAAAGATGAAGAATCTGATAGTTGCAGCAAAGACGAGGAATCTGACAGTGACGTCAAACTGAGGGAATGCATAGTTAGATGCAAAGAGGTGTTCAACCAGGTAGGCAAATTAGCATACAACGGATTGCTCACAAAGGATTTTCTATTCCGAGAAGAACAATTCGATGATGAGTGCTCTGAGGCCGTCAAAACTGCCTGTAAAATCGGAGTCATGTCGATGAAGAAGAGACTAGCGTCAAAAGATGAGAGAAAGAAGGGGAAGAGGCACGTGACCGAGGCAGAATTCCCGCATAAACTTATGCAAGAATGTATGGCCGGTTACTACGTCGTGTCTCTCTACCAAGCAGACCCAGGGGAGTTTCAGAAGGTTCTGGAGCGTGTTCTGGAGGACTACGAGGAGTTTGAGTACCTCCTGACCTTTGCTGCAGCACATGGGGGAAAAGCTGGGCGAGCTGTGATGGAAGCTCTCTGCAAGAATGTGAAGGATAAATACTTTATCATAAAAGTGGCATATGGCTGCCACAACGAGGAAACCATCGCCCCTGTAGTAGACCTCGTGCGACAGTCACGTGACCTGTCTATTACTGATGATTATGGTTATGGCACATGTTGCATACGGTTTATACTGGCTGTGGGCATAACTAGGGTAGGTCGAATTAAAACGTATTAATAATGTTGACAATGTATTATTAACAAAATAAAGTCATGTCTTTCAGTTACACAATAATTGTCAACTATTAGATTGTTGGGCGTATAGCTTATACATTGAACGGTCATGATTTATTCGAATCTAAACTTGCACAGCCTCCCTTCCATACCTAGGAGAAGCTAAATATTATGTTACGTTGTATCACATAAGTTATTTCTAGACCATTTCCATAAATACGTTCTTGTATACATGTACGTACCTAATCTTTTCTGATGTAATGTACTGTTTATGTACTATCTATTTTCTCATACAGTTGTTTATTTAACCGGACCCTTAAACGTTAAGAATAACGTTATTCAAACGGCACTTAGGAGTTTTATTGAATAGTTTACAAAAAGTGTCCAAAGTCAAGACAACTGCTTAAAATCATCAGAAATTAAGCGAAACACCTCCCCATGATGATAATATAGACTGGTATGCACAGGAAAAGATCAGGTATTTATTACAGCTGCAATATTTTGGGATACATCCCGAACTCATTCTCAGCATTTTGTAAATTTAAGTGTCTGAGCAAGGAGGTACTATAGTACCTCCTTGGTCTGAGCATGCACAAGCACGTTTATTTCTTCACAATTCTCCTTTCGATGTTTTTTTCTCATGGTTTTAAGGTTGAGGAGTGCGCTGGTCCTAGCACAATACCTGTTATCGACGACCATGAAATATCATACCGGGCTGGTCGTGGTATCAGCTCACTACCCAGGCTGAACATTTTGCACATGAACTGGAAAATAGATGATGTGTTCCTTGAGGGAATGGCAGCAGGAGCATCGGAATCACAGGTCATTGATGATTATTATTTACTTCCTGCATTTTGTTCAGATCAACCCTCCCCTTTCTAGGTCCCTTCACAGTTTTGCCCCTCGCATTGTGTCACACACTGATCTAGCGCGAGGATTTACATATTAAAGGGGTAGTACAGTTTTGGTAAGGCTGAACTTTAGTAACCATAACTGCACAATAACATTACAAACTAAAATTTATAACTCCACCATGCTCAAAATGTAAACAACATCACACACGACTAAGTAAAAAGCCTGTTACCATTCAAAAAGAGCCAATAAACACAAGAGGGCACTATACAGAGCGTATCAAAAAAAGCGTAACACTTTTGAAAATTTTTTCAAAATTACATCTTTATTATATTCAGAAGATTTGTTCATGTCGATGGATGCCCAATGGTCTCATCTATCAAGTGCCACTAACATTGATTTAACAATTGTATGTACAGTCAAACCGGCTAATGCGACCACCTGCTCATAACGACCGCTCTCTGGTCCCCCCGTGAAAAATCATGTGTTAGGCGACCTGCGTAATGCGACCAGCGACCACCCATTTGGGTCCCGACACATATTTAAATATGTGTATATATAGCGACCACAAAGTTGACGCATACGCGACCAAGGCATCAAATCGGTCGCCTCTATTTGCTCAAGGTTCCGATTATGAGTTTGTCAATGCATAAACAAATTTTAAATGACAATGAACTTCATACAGGCGCATAATTACCCGCACCATTAGTGCTTCTTACTCATGAACAAAGATAATCAATGTCCTCAGTACCTGATGCTGATACAGAAATGTGTAGGACAAAGGCATTCCACTCAACATCACATCATAATTGGACATCTAACAAATGTTTTAATCGCAGAGGTGGGGTGTTTCTCACTTTTTTTTAATAATAATCCATGCACTTGTTACGACCAAACAATGCAGAATTATATAGAAAACTACACTTGCGCATACACGTAGCTGATTCTTTCATATATGAGTAAATACATGACACATTTTGCAATTTAATTTCACTTTAAAAACACTTTTAATATAATTGAAGATATAATTATAATATATAATTTCAATTTGTGTTTTGGTAATGCTAAATGAAACTGTGAACACGTGTGTGTATACAGATGCCAATTATTTACACATGTACATATAGGCACAGTATGCGACATGCCCGCCAACTTGTCTAATGCGGCCACTTTTCGCCGGTCCCTTGTGTGGTCGCTATATAGACAGGTTTGACTGTATACTGTCAATTTTGATACTCAAATTTTCAGAATCTCACAACAAAAATAGTTCATGCAGCGCCCTCTATACCAAAACTGAACTACCCCTTAAACCCAGATTATTTTCCGCCATTTGGATCTAAACTGTTCGGGCTTGGGAGAACATGCATATATCGCTAAAATGTGATATGTGGAAACATTGCAAAGGAGATTTGCCGCACATAATTAATTCCTCTTTGCCACATCCCCGATCGCCAACCCCCACCCCCCCCCCTTCATTCTCACCTATTTCTGTATTTTCCTTGATTCTTTATATTTATGATTAAATTGATTAAAGACACATGATTATGTGATTTTTTTATTATTTTTTTTAAAGAATCCCTTACAATGGTTTTTAAATAATGAATAGTCGATTTTCCTTCATAGAACAAGGTAACGTTAATGCATTTCAAATGTTTTGAATCAATGACGTAGAATACTGTATATAACGCTTATGTAGTTGTCTCCATTCGAATGATTTAAACTTTGAAACTAATAATAGCGTCCTTCTCTAGATAGAGGAACTGTACATTGAAAACTGCTCCCTGGGACATGATGCATCTGAACAATTTGGAAAAGCCGTCTCCTCAATGCCGAAACTCCGAACAGTCATGATAGGTTCGGTGGAACTTGAGGATGCTTTCTACGCTACAATGTCATCATGGAAAGTGAGTAAAATACCCCCCCCCCCCTCTCCACCTCTCTCTCTCTCTTTCTCTCTCTCTCTCACCATCCCCTATCCCTCTCTATATTACTCTTTCCATTCATACACAACATATTATGAGTTTGGGCACTAGAAAAAGGTGACTCTGGAGAAAAACTGAAAAATTTGTATTTTCAGGTCTTTTTAAGAACCCCCCCCCCCCCCCCAAAGAAAAATAAATAAATAAATAAAACATAAATAAATAAATAAATAAATAAATAAATAAATAAATAAATACAAGATCTCGGCCATGGAACTGCCCGCTCGCCGCGAAAATTTGCGCGCATGTCGAGTAAATATAATATAGGCTAATACTAAATTATTTTACATTATTGAAAAGTGTACTCATTTGCATATTTATAGGCGCTGTCCAAAGTGTTCATTCTTGCTAGAAGAGGCCCCCAACAGAAGGACGGAGCCCCTCAGGCTTCTTAAGGGGTAACTGATGAGATGGGCGGTGCCCCCGGGGTTAATTCATGCTTAGAGGGGGCTGCCCAAAACAAGGACGGAGCCCCCAGGCTTCTGAGTGGGCCACCAAAGAGTTAGGCGGTGTCCCTAGACTTCACTCATGCTCGGAAGGGGCTACTAAAGGGATAGAAAGAGCACCGGGCTTCAATTATACTTGAAGGGGCCTTTTAATAAATGGACAAAGCACCAGATCTGATATTGTGCAGAGAGGAGGCCCACAAAAGAAGGACAAAGCCCCCGAAACGAACGGGTCACCAATGAGATGGGCGCTGCCCCCGGGTCCATTCATGCATAGAAGGGGCTCCCCAAAAGTAGGAGAGAGCCCCCAGTCTTCTGAAGTCGTCACTCCTTAGATGGGCGGTGCCCTCAGGGTTCATTCATGCGTAGAGTGGGCTCCACAAAAGAAGGACCTCTGAGGGGGCCACCAAACAGTTGGACGGTGCCCCTAGTCTTCATTTATGCCCATAAGGGTCTCCGAAGCCCAGAGCACCCGGGCTTCAGATATGCTGGAAGGGGGCTTTTACTAAATGGATAAAACACCCGGTCTCATGATATCCTGATATCCCTTTCCCCATCCTCTTTCCCCGTGGCTACTCCATCTAAAACAATATAAGTTTAGTATTTTTGTGTAATCTTTATTTAAAGGGGTAGTTTAGTTTGGTAGAGAGGGCGCTGCACATCACAATTTTTTTGTGAGGTATGAAAAACCGAGTGTCGAATTTGAGAGACTTTGCAATTTTAATGGCAGAATAAACTTTATTTGGTGAAAATCGACCAAGAAACGGCTGAAATATCAATAAATATATCTGATCTTATAATTATTTGGGGCCCAAATAATTAGATGATTTTTTTCAAAAAATAAAAAAAATGCTTGCACTTTTTCAAAAAGTTTCAAAAGCATTTTTTAAATAGTTGTTGATGATCTCTCTATTTCATCATTATTTCAATAAAACATCACATACATAATTTTGTATGAAAATGGTTGAAAGCAATGCCTTTTACGGAACCGCCCTCTTGTGTTTTAATGGCTCATTTTGAATGATAACGGGCTTTTTACTTAGTTGTTTGTGACTTTTGTATACATTTCGAGCATGGTGGAGTTATAACCATTAGTTTATAATGTTACTGTCCAGGTTTGGTTACTAAAGTTATGCTTTACCTAAACTATACTACCCCTTTAATATAGAGCCTTACTAAGCAAACCCCCCCCCCCCCCCTAATCAGAATTATAGTTTTCTCTTCTTGTTTTAATATAGAGCCTTTATTTAGCAAGCCCCCACGCCTCCCCTTTGTGTCGCCTCACCAAACTCACCACAACTCGTCTTTTCAACTCGCCTAAGTGTGAGAGAAGCAATAGATTGAATCTTTGCTGCGCAGATTCGTTCGTGTGTGAATGTATTGGAAAATTATAACCCGCGATAACTTGTGCAGATCTCGTAATGAGACTCGAGATACTTCGACAAACTCTCTAGAAATCGGTGTGAGCTCGGTGTAAACTCAGGAAGTTGTCAGAAAATGTGCACACATGTTTCGACCAGTTCGGTTCAACTCGTATTAACTCGTATAATGATCGAAGTCGCCCGTAATGGACTCTTCATAACTTGTTGTAACTCGTATAAATAACTGGAGGAGAGCGCTGTACGAATAAGGTCGCGTTGTTCAGGATGCTTCAGGCCATTTAATTTCCGATCAAGTTCCCATTCATTACTCAAGGGTAAAAATCTGCATGCCGGGGCATCGATCAGTTTTGAACTCGGATCCCGTGATTTGGAGTTTAACGCTGTGGCAGTATGTGCGCAAACTTCCTCATCATCAACACGTTCAGGTGGCGCTGTAAAGCGCTGCTGTGGTCTTCACGAGAGCACGCCATGCAACTCTTTCACCCGCCATTTGTGTTGCACCTTTCATTCCTTGTTCAGGCACTTTCTTAATATCATCAGTCCAAGATGTTGGTGGACGACCTCTACCCCTTTTTCCTTCGACTGCTCCTTCCATTATTTGCTTCTCTACACCTTCAGATCTCCTAACAATATGCCCAAAATAGTTCAGTTTTCTTTCCATGATTCCCCTTCTGATGGTCAAGTCTGTTCCTACCTTGCCCAGAACCCAAACATTTGTCTTTTTTATCTTTCCATGATACCTGCAACAGCCTCCTGTAGCACCACATTTCAAAGGCATCAACTCTCTTTTTGTCATTCTTTGTCATGGCCCAGGATTCACTTCCGTAAGTCGCAATAGAGAAAGAAGTTGCTTGAAGCAAACGAACCTTCAGACTGAGAGATAGGCCTCGGCTTCTCCAGATGTGAGACATACTCTGTACTGTTGATCTCGCCATTGCCAGCCTTCTACTTATCTCTGTGGTGCTCTCTCCTTTGTTATTGATAATTGAACCCAAGTACTCGAACCGATTTGCTACCTCAATCTTATTTCCCACTATGGTGAAGTCAGTGTTATTGTTATCTCTGTCGACAATCATTATTTTTGTCTTCTTGGTGTTCAGAAGAAGGTCTTTTTCTTCACTTGCCTGTTTGATGCGATTCAACAAATTAATCAGCTCTTCTCGGCTGCTGCAAACGAGAGTAGTGTCATCAGCATACCTTAAGTTTGTGATCTTTTTACCTCCAAACTTAACTCCCCCATTGAATCCTTCCAGAGCATTTCTCATAATGTCCTCAGAATAAATGTTGAAAAGGTTAGGAGACAGTATGCAGCCTTGACGTACTCCCCTGCCAATTCCAAACCACTCAGTATTGCCATTACTGGTTCTCACTGTTGCCTCTTGATCACGATAGAGATTTGTTAACAGTTCGATGATGTGACTTGGGAACCCCATCTTTGCCATTGTATTCCATAATTGAGAGTGGCTCACACAGTCAAATGCTTTACTATAATCTATAAAGCACAAATAGAGGGGATGTCTGTGTTCTCTGCATTTCTCTATGATGTTTCGTATGTTGACAATCTGTTCTCTTGTCCCTCTACCTTCACGGAACCCTGCTTGCTCCTCTGAGATCTCGGCTTGCAGTTTGATTTTCATTCTTCTGCTAATCACCTTCAGAAGTATTTTGCTTGCATGGCAAATCAAGCTGATCGTTCGATGATTTGCACATTCTTTCAGATCTCCTTTCTTTGGCAATGGTATAAAAACAGCTCTACACCAGTCCTTGGGCCATTCCCTACTATTCCAGATATTGCAACAGAGACGCCACATCAGGTCAGTACCTTCTTCACCTGTAGCCTTCCACATCTCGGAAGTCAAGTTGTCAAAGTCAGGGGACCTGCCATCCTTCAGTTGTTTCATTGCAAGCTCCACTTCTGATCTTAATGGAGGGGGCTCCATTTCATCACTTTCCTCCCACTGAGTGTCAGCTTGTTCCTGTGCAGCAAACAGCTTGGTACTATACTGCACCCATCTTTCCTTGATGTCTTCATTCTCTGTAAGGGTTTTGCCATTTTCATCATTAATTACATCCAGTCTTGGGATTCTTTTCTTTGTGATTTCTTTGACAATAGCAAATGCTGCCTTGGAGTTGGTCTTGTGACGTTCTAGGTCTTCACATTTCCCCTCAATGTAATTCCTTTTGTCCTCCTTCACGCTACTTGTAACCGCCTTATTGAGTCTCGTCCATTCTCCTCTATTGTGTTTTGCTTTTGCCTTCTTCCTGTCATCAGCAATGTCGAAAGTCTTATTTGAGATCCATGGTTGTTTCCGCTTCCTTTTCTTTGGGATGTGATTCTTTGCTGCATTCTCAACTGTTTCTTTCATGTCTTCCCACAGCTCATTTGGTGTTTGCTCTGCTTCATCGTTTCTCAACAGCAGCTCGAACTTGTTCTTCACTTCCACCGAGAATTGAGAAGGGATATTTTCAACATCATACCTTGTGGGAGCTGAATCATATTTCTTAGCTTTCAGTCTTATTCTCAATTTAGCCACAAGCAGCTGATGATCGCTGCCACAGTCAGCACCTGGTCTTGTCTTGACATTCTGTAGTGAAGTCCGCCACCTCTTCTTGACCATGATGTAGTCTATCTGGTTTCTGGCTCTGTCTCCTGGACTCATCCACGTCCACAGTCTTCTGGGATGATGCTCAAACCACGTGTTACCAATGATGAAGCTCTTTGCTACACAAAATTCTTCCAGTCGATCTCCTGTTTCATTTCTGATGCCAAGACCATAGTTGCCAATGAACTCAGATTTTACCCTTGTTTTACCAATCTTGGCATTCCAGTCACCCAATATTATGAGGAAATCTTTCCTAGGAATGCTGTCTACGACATCTTGTACTATCTCATAGAAATCAGTGATTTCTTCCTCCGGTGCATCTGCCGTTGGAGCATATACCTGAATTATGGAGATGTTCATAGGATGCCCTTGTAATCTCACAGTCATAATTCTCTCATTAATCGGGTTGTATCCCAGGACACATTTAGCTGTAGTCTTCTCTATGATGAATCCCACACCCCCTCGCTTCCTTCCACTTTCTTTCCCTGAAAAGATGATTGTATTTCCTTTAATATCGTTTATAGCCATCTCCTTCTCCACCATTTCCACCTTCCCATCTGACATACCACGCACGTTCCACGTGGCTACATTGATTGGTTTCCTTAGAGGGGTGCTGTTCCTTTCCATCATGGGACCTTCAAGAACAGAACTTCCTTCAAGAGGCATTGATCCTGATCCGTCATCACCCGCAAGCGTACTACGAGCAGTACCTCTCTCTTCCGCAGTAGCTCTTAACGTATCTTCCGGCCTGCAGGTTTCACCTTCCGATACACACTTGATTTGTTGATTTTGTACTCTCATGATGACAAACGCGACCAATTAATAATGGTGGGGCGGCCAGATCCTTCCATCGCAGTACAGAAGCCAGAAGCATTAATGCCGACCTGCCCTCTGCTCCCCCGTAGCCACCGTTGGGCAAGGTTTGGATCCTCCGCCAACTACAGGTACTGCATCGCTGCTGCTCGGTACAGGACGGGGTTTATATTTGAAGGCGACCCAACCCGCCTTGTCAGTTCTCGTCATAGGGTTATGAGAGTTTTTCTAGAGCTAACAGCGTCACCTATTAGCTCCTCTCATCTGGTAAGAACACCGGGATCAGACTAACACCCCGCTGGAACCCAGCCAGTATTTCTACGGTCTCGGGAAACTTATCATAACAAAACTTGTACAAAGATCGCATAGATCATTGCGACTCGTGTCGCGTACGAAGATTGTCTCTACTCGTATCGCGCTTGGTTCAACTCGTTCTATTTCGCGCTAAACTCTACTTTGGGCTCGTAGATCACTCGTCAAATTTCACGAGTGTCCAAAAGTTGCACGCGAGTCTCCACGCATGTCAACTCGTCACTTCTCGTATACTACAACTCGCCACATTGGTACTGTCATAATGGTACTCTCACACTTTGGCGAGTTGCATATACGAGTTTGCCACGACCTAGACAATAGCTGACTACAAGTGCTGGAATTTTTTTTTGTCCACGGAGGATCTGAATAGAGAGATTATCCACATGCGTCAATAGATTTTCTTCCATGAATACACAGACAAAAGCTCGCTGAACAAAAAGACTAGATCAGGGCAGTGCGGCGACTGTTTTGGACATGTCCAAAACAAGAGCGGCTCTTCGGCGACATGACATCTGCTCATCTTTTGTTCACGGGCCATTGTGTGTCCATGCATGGGAGGATATCTTTTCACACAAGTTTCATCATCTTCTCATTCATCCCAAGTTGAACAAAAGACATTCCTGCAGATCTTTTACCTGATTACAGCGCTTGTGATCTGCTAGTTGACGCTATATCCCCGCTATATACTGTACGTATATATGTCGTGGCAACTAGTGTATGCAACTCTCCAAAGTGTGAGAGTACCTTTAATGTCATCTTAAAAATCTCGATCATTATAAAACCACGTTCAAAACATATTATATTATCATATGACTTCATTTGATAACGCTATCATAAGCCATCGTCAGTTTCCCGTTGCTATTATATAACCTATGGAACAAGGGGGGGGGGGGGGGGGGGGGGGGGTGGGGGGGGGTGGGGGGGGTTCTGTTTATTTCTTGACGTCGTAAAACTTTAAAGGGGACAACCAGGCAAAAAACAACACATTATTATATGTTTTGGTACCGTTTTGTGATATCAAATAGATACCCAACATGTTGCAAAGGATTGTGTAATTCATTAACAAAGCAATTAATTTCCACCACTTACGGAACCACTGTTACCTGGTTCTATACGGGCCAACCATTTGCGAGTGCGCCAATGATATTCACGCGTACGTTTGTAGATGATAGATTCCCGGGCGATTCGTTCGCTCTACACACATTATAGTCTTAACAATTCAGACCGCACGAACGCATAGTTTAGAATGGTAATGCGTTTTCCAATTATATGTTTTTGTTCTGGAAACATATTTGTGTGAACTTGTTAATGGAATGGAATACTAAAGATGTTAGCTTTCTTGAATAAAGATTTTATTTTTGGGTGGTGGTGCCCTTTAACCCAGCTAGGGATATCATAATAAATCTTCGTATACAGATCGTCTGTTTTGTTTACAAATTAATTATTAATGGAGTGCAATCCTGTATAGACAAACCCGGGTTTGTTTGTGTCCCCATTTTAATGATTTAAACATCGAAAACTATTCTTGCTTCCCTTTTAGATAGAGGAACTGTTCTTTGGTGAACGCACCTGTGCCGAAAAACGTTTTGATTCTGAGATCGTAGACAGAATCATCTACTCCATCTCCCCCATCGAGATAAATGTGGAGCATGTGGATTGGTTTCGCACTGGATTGTCCAAATTGAAAGTGAGTAAAATGCCTCCTTTTACCCCCTCTCTCTCTCTATTATTTTTTTCAGTCAAATCGTACCTAAATGGATAATCTCAATCTATTGTGTAATGAAGATGATTGTAACGTAACAACGTCATCATTGAAGGCTTATGTTCTCTCTGTTGTTATCTCTCTCATCTAATTGCGATATCGAGATAATTTGTGTCAAATTAATTTAGTCGATTACTACGCAATTAGGGTGGTATTCTAATATTCTAATATCGAACGGTAGGTTCGATTTTCAAATAGTTTGTTTTAAAATATGCGCAATACCCCCTCCCTTCCCCCCCCCCCCCCCCAAAAAAAAAGAACACAAAGCAGCGGCGCGTCATCTTTCCGTGTTTTTGGAGCAATTACAAAAAAATCGCGGAAGGGTGGGGGCATTATGCTCCCCCCCTCCCCTGGCCTTATTAGGGTTAATAAGAGAATTAAATCAAGGTCCCTTAAAACTGATCTACCATTGTCCATTACAATCATTTATTATGCTACCCCACAAGATATTATGGGAATGAAAGTCTCCTAATATCAAACATTTTTAATTTATTATCTATATTTACAACCAAGTGTTTCAAGATATAATCGTTCAATTTTTGACGTGGATTATAGA
>JBAMJV010011033.1:0-31361 GCA_037951105.1 Echinarachnius parma | reverse complement strand
AAATAATTATAAGATCAGATGTATTTATTGATATTTCAGCCGTTTGTGGGTTGATTTTGACCAAATAAAGTTTATTCTGCCATTCAAATTGCATGTTCTCTCAAATTCGACACTCAGTTTTTCATTACCTCACACAAAATTTGTAATGCGCAGCGCCCTCTCTACCAAAACTAAACTACCCCTTTAACATAATGAAATCGTCTTGAACGGGTAAATATACAAATTTTCGGATGAAATTTGACCCTATAAAGGCTCATTGCAAGGCCTTCACTTACGACTTCCGGAAAATCAGATGGTCAGGAGAATAATGCCCGATCTTCCAGAATGCGAGTGCAATATGAACACTACATGATATGAGACTGGACTGTTTCATTACTAATCACATTAAATGGTGCACTGTATTTAAAATAATTTATAATCAAATCGTCTTGAACGTGTTAATTATAATATTTTCGGATGAAATTTGGCCCTATAAAGTCTCAAGGCCTCTGCTTAATATACGACTTCCGGAAAATCGGATGGTCCACCATTCGAGTGCGATGTGAACACTGCAGGATGTGAGACTGGATTGTATCATAATAATAATCGCATTAAATGGCAATAATGTCTTTGGGCACGCTGGTAGCTGGCCAACAGACTCCGCGGTCCGCACGAGTGGGTCCGTGATTAAAGTATCGAGTGGTGTAGCCAGTGTTTATAAAGCATCAGAAGGGATAGAGGGGGGGGGGGGGGGGGGAGGGGAGTCAAAGAGGATGACATGATTTCTTATAAGGTGGGGCATGATTTCCTTTGAGATGAACAACATGAGTCCAACAAAAATGGTGTTACAGTTTATCTTTATTTAAGCGACATGACCCTATATGGCCCACAAATGGACAATGGTGGGAATCATGTGTGTGTGTGTGTGGGGGGGGGGGGGGGGGGGGGGGCAGTAATCCCCAGAAGATAGGGGAGCTTTCCCTCTCCCCCTTCCCCCATATAGCTACATCACTGGAAGTATCCCTTCCCTTTCCCGACAAGGGGCATCACCGTCCAAACTGGGGTGTTTGCACTTTTCCCGCCATTTTCCCTTCTTTCATTTTATACAATGTCATGTCGTCTGCTCAACATACAGTGTCCTTTATTAAGGACTGTCAGCCATTTCTCCTGTCAGCCATTTCTCGCTTAACTCGCATCCTCATTTCCAAAATGATAATTTTGAAGTTACTCGTTGCGATAATATTATTATAATATGTTCTTTTTATCACCCTTGTACACCCTTGTATTAACTGTCCGCTTGACATTTTCTTTAAACTGCAGAGCTGTGTTAGTTTGTAACACATGATGATAATACTGTTACGCCTCTTAATCCAATATTATGCAGCCATGTATGCTGATAAAGCTGATAAAGCAGCTGACACAAACACATTGAATAAAACGAACAACTGATTTGATGTTTCTTTTGTTTTAGTTTGAGTTTCTTTTCTTTCTTTTTTTTTTTTGGGGGGGGGGGGGGTGATTTTCGTGGACCAATCCGCATAACACACTATAACTATAAGCTATATCTTGTCTTTAGTACAATACTAATTCGGCTCGTTCGGGCAGACTTCCGATGGATTTTTCGTTAACCAATTCAAGACGGTATGATTTTGGTAGTGACACGCTTTAGACTACTGGCACGAGTATAGTTTCGGGGCCAGTTCTGACACTGTCCGATATATCCGTACCTGTGTGTGAACTAAAAAGTAAAAAACCTTTCTCTTTCTTTTTTCGGAAATGTTGTTTATTTTCAGAAGGCTCTGCTGTTTGCAACATTTTAGCATCGCTTTGAACATGATTTTAGTTTGTAGGCAATTACTCATGTTTTAATGAAATTCTTCTGCAATCGCATTCGCTTTAACTCGTCCCTATGTGGAGACACTGTGCACTTATGCCAATCGATTTTCCGGGTTCATTTTGATTAAAGGTAGTTCAGATTCGTCAAATGAGATGCGCGGCGCCATCTTGCATACGCGTTGCGCACGGTGCGTAATGCACGTTAGCTCAGTGTCATGCGGTGCGCGCAAACTAGCCCAGTTCAAAATGGCGACCCGCTATGTAGCATCCCCACGCTTGATGCCCTTTAATGTTTGTAAATAATTGATGTCTAGTAGTACCCCGTATCTTTGTAAATATGTTCATATCCCCCATTTCTTTTAACTTGTGTGTTTGTAATGTATAATATGTATTATTTCATGTATTTCTGTATTCCTTTGTTCACGGCCCTGCTGAAAAACAGCTTTTAGCTGAAAGCGGGCATTTTACCATTGTATATACCATGATTAAATAAAATAAACAAACAAACAAACTATGCTAGAGATTATTAGGAGATTTGTAATAGTGTCAATACTCATCACACTGTGAACACACTATAACCACAATGATTGTGAACATACTGTTAGCAGTCTTTGATTATACCCTGCGTTCAGAGCGTGATCACAATGTGTTATATATGTAATCACAGTGTGCTAACAGTGTGCTAACTGTGTGCTCAAATAGTGTGTTCATACTGTGCCCCACAGTGTGATAGACAGTGTGCTCACACTGTGGCACGCTGTGATTTCCCATTTTTAATGTGGCACGCTGTGCTCACACTGTGGCACGCCGTGCTCACACTGTGGCTCGCCGTGCTCACACTGTGCTCACACTGGCACACTGTGGTGCACTGTGCTCACACTATGCTCTTACTGTGCTCACACTGTGTTGCACTGTGCTAACACTGTGGCCCAATGTGCTCATACTGCGCTCACACTGTGGCAGACTGCGCTCACACTATGGCACACTGTGCTCATACTGTGCTCACAATGTGGCACACTGTGCTCACACTGTGGCACACTGTGCTCACACTGTGCTCACACTGTGCTCACACTGTGACACACTGAGCTCATACTGTGCTCACACTGTGGCACACTGTGCTCATACTGTACTCACACTGTGCTCACACTGTGCTCACATTGTGGCACACCGTGAGCTCATACTGTTCTCACACTGTGGCACACTGTGCTCACACTGCGGCACACTGTGCTCACACTGTGGCACACTGTGCTCATACTGTGCTCACACTGTGGCACACCGGTGCTCATACTGTCCCAGCTAGCCACCTGAAGTCGGGCCGATGTCGGAAGTTGGTTGCCGGATGTCGGCATATCGCCGTTGGCTCGAGGTTAAAATGTCCGCCAGCCCAACATCGTCACTACGTCATTTTTGTGATATATTGGCATAACGTCATTTTCCGACAATTGCCCAACATCATGTCATGAGATGATGTTGGGCCATTGTCGGAAATTGACGTTATGCCAATATATCACAAAAATGACGTAGTGACGATGTTGGGCTGGCGGACATTTTAACCTCGAGCCAACGGCGATATGCCGACATCCGGCAACCAACTTCCGACATCGGCCCGACTTCAGGTGGCTAGCTGGGGTGCTCACACTGTGCTCACACTGTGGCACACTGAGCTCATACTGTGCTCACACTGTGGCACACTGTGCTCATACTGTGCTCACACTGTGCTCACACTGTGGCACACTGAGCTCATACTGTGCACACACTGTGCTCACACTGTGGCATACTGCGCTCACACTGTGGCACAATGTGCTCTTACTGTGCTCACAATGTGGCACACTTTGCTCACACTGTGGCACACTGTGCTCACACTGAGCTCATACTGTGCTCACACTGTGGCACACTGTGCTCATACTGTGCTCACACTGTGCTCACATTGTGGCACAACGTGAGCTCATCCTGTGCTCACAATGTGGCACACTGTGCTCACACTGCGGCACACTGTGCTCACACTGTGGCACACTGAGCTCATACTGTGCTCACACTGTGGCACACGGTGCTCATACTGTGCTCACACTGTGCTCACAATGTGGCACACTGTGCTCATACTGTGCTCACACTGTGCTCACACTGTGGCACACTGTGTTCTTTCCGGTAGGAGTACTGTTATCTTATGAAGATGTTAAACTATTGAATCGGAAACACTAGAATCTAGAAAGGAGGTTGACGTAAACCATAGTCTATATAATAATGAAGTGCTGCTTGTAGAGTGGTAAAACGGGAAAATCACATTTGCTAATGTTATCTAACTTGGTCAAATACCAGTCATTTATTTGCTCAACACAGTCACGTGATTGCATTGATATTTTGTTATATTATATGACCTATATAGATACTGATGTGAGATTGGTCAAAATGCTGTCACGTGACCATCGCTACAAGGATGAGAAGCGTTATATGACGTAATTTACGTCACAATGGGTGTGTGAAGATGAACAATTTTGCGCGTATTAGCATCCTGGCACGCGCAGCGTTGTCAAGCTTTCTACGGAGATTGCGCGATCCGAAAGTAAATTTTAAAGGAAGGTCGAATAAAGGAGCATTTGCGCAGCATTTCGATAACAACACGTCTGTTCTACTGGAAGGATTTCGATTTAATGTGATGATTTTCCCTTGTCTATAATTTTATTTCAACACCAAATTTCTATTTATCTTGATTTGTATCTATATAGGTCATCATAATATAACAGATATTGACTTTTTCTTTCGGGAACCATATAACATTTCATTTTTCCTTGGGGAGTTATATTTTTGTCTCGGAATACTATATTTTTCCTCAGCGCTACGCGCTTCGGAAAAATATAATGTTCCTCGACAAAAATATAACTTCCCTCGAGGATCTCAAATGTTATATTGCCCCTCTAGACAGTCAATATCTGTTTAATATCACACGGATGAGCCGCGATATATTGATAGAGGAGAATTTTCGTTTATACCTATGGCAAACGATTAAAGCGATGCTATAGATCTGCAGGTGATATCACATACTGCAAGAGAGATTGTATTATGACGTCACAATGAGAGAGCGAGTTTATATTATGAAGTCACAATGACTTGTCAACATCTCATTTCCTATCGAGCTCAGAGAGGCTAAAAGTTTAAAGATGTGTTTACTTTTGTCATACAAAATAACAGATGTAAACTGTTTTATCGGGAAAATCATGGAATGTTCCCTCGGGATTTGAAATGCTATGTCGTGAAGACAATAATCCCTCGACTACGTCGGGATAGGAACAGGATAGGAACAATCCGTGATATTCCCTCCACCACCAGTTAACATCTGTATAATGTCTAATGATACGGCCGTTTGTGCCTACTAACTAACCAGCGACACTAAACAAACACAATTTCACCATCTGAGAACAAATACGTTTATTTGGTGTGTTTTAAAGGGGTAGTACAGTTTTGGTAAGGCTGAACTTTAGTAACCAAACCTGGACAGTAACAGTATAAACTAATAGTTATAACTCCACCATGCTCGAAAGGTATACAAAATTACAAACGACTAAGTAAAAAGCCCGTTATCATTCAAAAAGAGCCATTAAAACACAAGAGGGCGCTTTCTAAAAAGGCATTGTTTTCAACCATTTTTCATACAAAATTATGCATGTGATGTTTTTTTAAAATAATGATTACATAGAGAGATCATCAACAACTATTTATAAAACGCTTTTAACAATTTTTGAAAAAGTGCAAGCATTTTTTAAATTTTTTGAAAAAATCATCTAATTATTTGGGCCCCAAATAATTATAAGATCAGATATATTTATTGATATTTCAGCTGTTTCTGGGTCGATTTTGACCAAATAAAGTTTATTCTGCCATTAAAATTGCATGTTCTCTCAAATTCGACACTCAGTTTTTCATTACCTCACAAAAAAAATTGTGATGTGCAGCGCCCTCTCTACCAAAACTGAACTACCTCTTTAATAGCAAATGTGTTACCTTAACAGCGGTTTACATAAACTTTCTAGGTAAAGTCCTGCCAAGAGTGTCATGCATGTGATTGCATTAACGAGGAGAAAAACAAAGTAACTTAATACCCCATGGGATATGAAAAGGGAATACAAACCGGAAAAGGAGACTAGCAAAACGTAAACATAAGTATGCAGACGCAGTTTTTTTATTATTTTTGTTGTTTATTTATAATAACGTGTGAGGGATTTGTCCGGGGAGTTAAGACCGCATTATTTCCATGAATTCGTTTGTAATTGGTTATTCCTCGATGAAAATGATACGATGGGTAAAATCGGAATAAATTTACACCTGTAATGAGAGCACAACCCTCGATAATATCACGATTATTCAAACAAGGCATGTACTATACACGACATTATTTTCTCGATAAATGTCATACTTTAGTTGGATTGAACAAAGTCGGTGGCATGTTTTCCTTGGAAGGTATTTTTTCGTTATTAGCAGAACTCCCCATCACATTGAATATTTATGAACCTTTTTTTTGAAAGAGAACAAGGGGAAAGGAGCGATTCAAAATCCGCCTTTTCATAGAAAATTCATTTAGGCCAATGTACAAGAGATATAATATCGTAAAAAGGAATAAGAAATATATATTATACATATTACTCTCGAGTATGGAACGGATTTGTAGTGAAAACACCGCATAAAGGGTATTTACCCCCAAGGGAAATAAAAATGGATGAAATCAGAACAAATACAAAAAGCTTCGATATAATCATGATTATTCAAACAAGTGTAAATGTTAACGCCTTTCTGACATACTTAACTATGGGATGATCAAAGTGGGTATCATGTTTTTCCTCGGAAGGGTGTTTTTTGTTATTCGCAGAAAAATCCCCCACCTTGAATATTTATGAAAATGTTTTGCAAGAAGAACAACGGGAGAGAAGCGAATCAAAATCCATGAACGCCTTTTATTTTCCATGAGAATGCATTTAGGTTAATGTGGCTATAGATTTAGGTTAATACATCATCGTTGTAGGTAATAAATAATAAGAACATATAAGTAAACATATAGGAGGGATTGTTATGAAAATACCACATATATAGAGGGTATTTACCCAAAGGGAAATAACAATGGATGAAATCAGAACAAATACAAAAAAAGCTACGATATTATCGTTCTTATTCAAACAGGAAAGTGTAATTGACATTCTTTCTCGGATAATGTTTTGTAAACGCCTTTCTGTCATACAATATATAGGATTAGCATCGTTAATGAAAAGAGCTTTAAAATCCATGCTTTGTCAACACCCTTATTTCACACTAAGCAAGGGTGCATGAACAACGTCTGTGTCATGTTATTCTTGGAAGGGGGTTTGAAATTATCCGCAGAAATCCCTCCACCTTGAATAAGTAAATATACTTCCTTTAAAAGACACAACAAGGAAAGAATCGATTCAAAATATGTGAACGCCTTCATCATCATTGTAGGTATGACAAAAGAAGAAAATATATCAGCAAACATAACTCTCAAATATACGGGTGGGATTTTTTCATGAAAAGACCGTATAGAGTTTATTCCCCAAAAGGAAATGTACAACTGATGAATTAATCAGAATAATTTCACACCTATAATGCATGAAACCCTCAAACACACCAAAAAAACACAAAAAGCCTCGATTATCATGATTATCCAAACAAGTGTAAATAATAAAACAAAAATTGTTTGGTTAATGGCTTGGTGACACCCATCTATCGGGGGTTTTATTTAACGGGTACTTAAAGTCGGTTGCATGTTTATTTCCTGGAAGGGGATTTGAATAATCTACAGAAAAATAACCTTTGAAACAAACAAATACAAAAGGGTAAAAGCGTATCAAATTCAGAGCACGCCCTTTCCAGGATAAAAAAATTGGGTTAATGCCTCAAAGATTTAGGTCGCATCATCATTAGCGGCATGAGGATAAAGGCAGAAAGTAGAACACATTAATGGAATTAATGACATTAATGACGTTAAAGAGCATGGGAATAATACAAGATAGTACAAGTTGCCCATATTGGACCCTTTATAGTATCCTTCAAAGTTCAAACAGTTGTTATTTAAGAAGTTGTAATTGGTTGTTCAACAACTTTAGATTGTATTCATTTTCTGCAGTGTTTTTGAGAGTTATGCACTATGATCATTGATTTGGTTACAGCTCGTTATTCGGAAGGTTCGTTATTCCGAAGGTTCGTTATTCCTAAGGTACGTTATTCCGAAGGTCCGTTATTCCGAAGGTTCGATTCTCCGATAATGATATCGGGTTCGATATTCCGAAGGTTCGTTTGTCCGAAAATGGAAAGGGGTTCGTTAATCCGAAAATGAAATTTCATTTTCGGATAAACGAACCTTCGGAATAACGAACCGTCGGAATTATGAACCTTCGGATTAATGCAACAAATATTCGGATAAACGAATCCTATTTCATTTTCGGATTAACGAACCCCCAGGTATACGAAATAATTATGTGTCTTCGGATTAACAAACCTTCGGAATAACGAACCTTCCGAATAACGAGCCGCACCCATAAAAGGTTGTTTGTTTACCTTTTACATAAACCCCAGTCATCTTCCCACGTCATTATCGTCGTATATCTGGAGGTGTTTCACAAAGATTCTAATTTAAACTTTACTCCAAGTTGGACCTAACAATTATGGAAAGCCTTGGAATAAAACAAATACAAGTATTTGAGACTTCCAAAAAAATTATGTATAATCTATTTCAAGGCTCCTTAATTGATAATAACAAATGTATTTGATTTGATTTAACTTGATGACTTTTCAAACGAACTGTTTCAAAATGTTTAAAAAGAAACCAACGGCTCTCCATAATTGTTAGGTCCAACTTTGTAGAGTTAAGTTCAATTTAAAATATTTGTGAAACACTCCCATGGGCACATGCATATTATATATATTCAATCACATCAGTTTAGTTAATTTCTATATTAATTTAAATTGATAGGCCACTAAGTATGAAACACGAGAACCCTTTCGTTGGCAACAATTATGGTTAGCTTATTAGAAACAAAATGTTTACCCAGTATAAGTCATGACGTTAGTAACCAAAATACTTTTTAATGGCTAACTTAGCCCTATGTTTTTATAAAATAGACTTATAGACGAACAACGATAATATTTGGGTTTATGAATATGGGTCCTTTTCGCGTACCAATATAACAGTTGGAGACAAAACGAAGTTGGGGTCGGGGGGGGGGGGGGGGGGGGCGCAAGCTTTTTATTGTAGCTGAATAATCATTAGAGGCGAAATGACACGTTGCTCGATGAACATGAATTCATAATGAGAGAAGAGGAAATAAGGGTCTTAGCATAAACGTCATCAGATGTGAAATGACAAGTTGTATAAGACGAACATGAATAAATCATGACAGTAGGTGAAAAGGGTGATTAAGCAAGCACGCACACCAAAAACACCTTTAAGGGATCTAGTAACTTTGTTGACATGTGCCAAAAGTGATGATTGGGTGAAAATATGTATGTTTCTGATCTGATATGTCCACTAGATAGTGTGTGAAAATTCCACGTTTAATAGGTGTTATATAATATAAGGCCGAGTAATGAGCAAAAATGCAAATGATATTCCCTCACTCATTGCACTGACTTTAAAAACGGTTATGACTATACAGTGTAAAGTTACAAATCCGAACAATTCAGTCGTAAATGTCTTTTTAACGAAAATTCGAAAAACCCAAACTTAAAGGGATAGTTGAGTTCTGGTAAGGAGAGTACAGTTTTGGTGAAACTGAATTTTAGTAACCAAAACCTGCATCATTACATTACAAACTAATAGTTATAACTAGAAAGGAACACAAAAGTACAAATGACGTAGTAAAGATCATGTTATCATTCAAAAAGAGCCGTTAAAACGTAAGAGGGCGTTCTCTAAACACTCATCGGTTTCAACCATGTTGAATAAAATATTGTGCATGTGATGTTTTGTTGAAATAGTGATTAGATAGAGAAATAACCAACAACTATTTAAATACCTATTTTGTAACTTTTTGAAAAGAGGAAGCATTTTTTTGAATTTTTAACAGCTGGTTCAAAATTCTCTAATAAACCTGGGGCCCCAGCTTTATTACAAATCGTTATATTTATGGATATTTCAGCCGTCTCTGAACTGATTTTGATCAAACAAAGATGATTTTATTATTGAAATATTATGCTCTTTCAAATTTTACACTCAGTTTTTCATTACCTCACAAAAAAAAAAGTAGTCTAGCGCCCTCTCTACCAAAACTCAACTATCCCTTTAATGTACCAAGCTTCTATAATTGGCCATACGAATGCAATACGGTATAAGAGTACCACTTAGTTCTAAGTACGTTTTGTGGATTTGGAAAATGCTACTAGATCCCTTTAAGTATGCCAAGTCAGTCATCGTGCCTTTTTCACACCACCGTGGCGCCGATATGGTCAGTAGAAACCTTGGGGGAAGGGAAGGTGGCAACAAATTTCGGCCAATGTTGCCCGATGGTCAAATTATAACTCGTTTTAATAATACATTTGCCATAATTAGCTGATGATAATTACCAATGCGTCGATTCAAAGTCTGGGAAATATACATCAAAAGCAATTTCATGCATTACGATTATATGGTGACCATAAATTCAACATGCAAAACTGACCAATGACTTGACAGCCTGTAGTAGCTGTCAACACATCTCGCCCAATGTCGGCCGATGGTCAAATTATAACTCGTTTTTTTATATATTTGCCATTTTAAAGCTGACCAATGCGTGATTATGTTGAACAAATAGTCTGGGAAATGAATATCAGTAGTAATTTCAGTACGCCTTTGGTGACCATATACATTATCAATACAACACTGGCCATTAACTAAATCCTTGGAGAACCTGCTAACAAATTGTTGCCAATGTCGGCTAAGAGGTCAAATTATAACTCGTTTTAATATTCATGTGTTTATGGAAGTGTATGAATAATTACCAATGTGTAATAACGATAATGAGGATAAAGTGGAAAATGGGAAACAAAATCTATGCAGCAGGTCTGAGTAATTTCTATTCTCCTTCGGTGACGGTGACCATATAATAGTAAGTACTAAACTGACCAATGATATGACATCTCGAAGAAGCCGTCAACAAATTTCGGTCATGATGTCGACCAAATGTCAAATAATAACTCGTTATGTATATTTTATATTAGCTGATGGATGTTTATGAATAATTAGCAATGTGTGATTATGATGAGTAAAGTCTGGGGAAAATATATCGGAAGTAATTTCAGTACGCCTTTGGAGACTATACATTATGAATGCAATGCTGACCAATGACTTGACACCTTGTAGAAGCTGTCAACAAATTTCGGCCGATGTTGGCCGAGGATCAAATTATAACTCGATATATATATATGTATTAGCTGATGTGTGTTTATGAATAATTACCAATGCGTGATTATGTCGATCAAAGTCTGGGGAATTAATATCAGTAGTAATTTCAGTACGCCTTTGGTGACCATACATTATCAATACAACAGTGACCATTAACTGGTAAACCTTGGAGAACCTGCTAACAAATTGTTGCCAATGTCGGCTAAGAGGTGAAATTATAACTCGTTTTAATATTCATGTGTTTATGGAAGTGTATGAATAATTACCAATGTGTAATAACGATAATGAGGATAAAGTGGAAAATGGGAAACAAAATCTATGCAGCAGGTCTGAGTAATTTCTGTTCTCTTTCGGTGACCATCCATGTACGTATTAAACTGACCAATGACATGAAACCTCGAAGGAGCCGGCAACAAATTTCCGTCATGATGTCGACCAAGTGTCAAATAATAACTAGTTATGTATATTGTATATTAGCTGATGGATGTTAATGAATAATTAGCAATGCGTGATTATGATGATCAAAGTCTGGGAAACATATATCAAAAGTAATTTCAGTACGCCTTTGATATATACATTATGAATGCAAAACTGACCAATGACTCGACACCTTGTAGCTGTCAACAAATTTCGCCCAATGTCGGCCGATGGTCAAATTATAACTCGTTATGATATTCATGTGTTGATGGGTGTTTGTGAATAATTACCAATGTGTACTAACGATAATGAGGTCTATATAGGTGGAAAATGGGAAACAAACTCTATGAAGCAGGTCTGAGTAATTTCTGTTCTCTTTCGGTGACGATCCATGTACGTATTAAACTGACCAATGACATGAAACCTCGAAGAAGCCGTCAACAAATTTCCGTCATGATGTAGTCTAGGTTCTATACTCTGTATACACCTTTCCCCCATATACGCGTATAAACCCGGTGCATCTTAGCTGTACGCCCGATGAACTGTACGGAAACAGAGTATAGGCAAAGTTGGCAAGGCGAGGGAATTCGTGTGGATTTTCACGGCGGGTATTAGTCTTCAATATGAGTTGCATTATGGACTTTGCACTCTGTGAATAACAAAATAATGAACAAAGTGAGAATCCCATAGTAAAATGATAATGTGTTTCATTAGTGGGTGTATAAAAAGAGAAAACAACATTGATTACAATGTGTTTTACAATAAACTACTGTACTAAGTTTGAAGTGAAGATCTTCGGCTGACATTTGTAATTTGGTATGCAATACACAGACTACGATCTGAACCTTCAACACAGTCGGTGCGCTGTCTATCACTCGCGATGGGCGGAGCTATTGCCAACTTTACCTATACTCTGTTTCCGTTCAGATTCACCGGCAACCGGGTTACGCGATATGGGGGAAAGGTGTAAAAACAGAGTATAGAACCTAGACTAGTCATGATGTCGACCAAGTGTCAAATAAATAACTCGTTATGTTTAATATATAAGCTGATGGATGTTCATGAATATTTGACAATATATATTATTCGTGATTATGCTGATCAAAGTCTGGGAAACATAATTATATCAGTAGTCATTTCAGTACGCCTTTGGTGACCACACATTATAAAAACAAAACTGACCATTTACTGGAAAACCTTGAAGAACCTGTCGATAATTTTGTTCCAATGTTGGCCGAAGGTCAAATTATAACTCTTTATAATATTCATGTGTTGATGGGTTTTTATGAATAATTACCAATGTGCAATGACGATAATGAGGTCTATAAGTGGACATTTTTTTTTACTGATCATTAACTGGAAAACCTTGAGGAACGTGTAAGCAAATTTCGGCCAATGTCAACCGAGGGTCAAATTATAACTCGTTATATAGATATCATGTGTCATCAAGTAATGGGTATTCATGAATAATATATAATGTCTAATCATGTTAATCAAGTCGAAGTGTAAAATGGGGAAAACAAAAATTGCATTGAGTAATTTTGTATTATTCCTTGGTGACCATGCATTATTATACAAATAGTGCATGGTTTGGAGTTGAATATACCAGAATAGACAACGATACATTTTTAATTTCTCGAGAGCGATTATATTGCATCGAGGCCGCAGGCCGAGTGCAATATAATCGCACGAGAGAAATTAAAAATGTAGAGGTGTTTATTATGGAATATTTAACGACAGGAATCATGTACTATTTGTTATATAAGATGATTATTTTGAGGAACTGATTTTGTTATCATGTTGATAAACCCAAATTGACCTTACTCAAATTGTGAATGTTCTCTCGTCGGCACTGCGTACTTTGTATACAAGGGCCAGCGCGTATTAAAAATAATTGCGCGCTCTGCGCATTTTCCCCATTCAAGAACAAGCGCACAAGCGCACATTACGCATTCCAATAAACGGGTTGGTTTGTTTATTCATACTTCTATGATTCCAAGGCCATCCCCTGCGCAGATTATGCACTATAACTTTACCATTTACTATACCGGATTAAGCATCAGTAATCAACCAATAGGAATGCTCAATTTCCCTTAATTATGACGTCATCATCTTATATAAATATATCAAAAAACTAACCAATGACTTGTAATCTTGTAGAAGCTGTCAACAATTTTGGGCCGATGTCGACCGATTGCCAAATTATATCTCGTTCGATATGATTGTTAGTAACTGATGGATATTTATGGATAATTACCAATATGCAATAATTGTGATTATACAAGTCAATGTGTTTTTAAACGGCAAACAAACAACTTTATAAAGCAGGAGCATTTGTGTAATTCCATCGGCGACCATACATTATAAAAAAGACAACCGACCAATGTCCAATCAACAAGATAAACTAATGTCTGCTACCCCACTGCCAAACATCCTTACCCTGGGAGGAGTAGAAACATACGCAATTATAAAACAACATTTCTTTTATCCAATTATGGTTAGACAATTTACGACAAATACGTTTAAGTATAAATCAGACAGGGTCGCTACTAAAATGGGAGAGATGTAGAGAAAGCGTGGGTGGGGGGGGGGGGGGGGGGGTGTGGTAATTTATATAGTAGACCATTTACTCTCCTAAAGTACAATCCATGATATAATATGGGTTAATTAACATTTTTGCAGGCACCACCGACTTTCTGCTGGAATAGCTTAAGATTGCAGGCACCACCGACTTTCTGCTGGAATAGCTTAAGATTGCAGGCACCACCGACTTTCTGCTGGAATAGCTTAAGATTGCAGGCACCACCGACTTTCTGCTGGAATAGCTTAAGATTGCAGGCACCACCGACTTTCTGCTGGAATAGCTTAAGATTGCAGGCACCACCGACTTTCTGCTGGAATAGCTTAAGATTGCAGGCACCACCGACTTTCTGCTGGAATAGCTTAAGATTGCAGGCACCACCGACTTTCTGCTGGAATAGCTTAAGATTGCAGGCACCACCGACTTTCTGCTGGAATAGCTTAAGATTGCAGGCACCACCGACTTTCTGCTGGAATAGCTTAAGATTGCAGGCACCACCGACTTTCTGCTGGAATAGCTTAAGATTGCAGGCACCACCGACTTTCTGCTGGAATAGCTTAAGATTGCAGGCACCACCGACTTTCTGCTGGAATAGCTTAAGATTGCAGGCACCACCGACTTTCTGCTGGAATAGCTTAAGATTGCAGGCACCACCGACTTTCTGCTGGAATAGCTTAAGATTGCAGGCACCACCGACATTCTGCTGGAATAGCTTAAGATTGCAGGCACCACCGACTTTCTGCTGGAATAGCTTAAGATTGCAGGCACCACCGACTTTCTGCTGGAATAGCTTAAGATTGCAGGCACCACCGACTTTCTGCTGGAATAGCTTAAGATTGCAGGCACCACCGACTTTCTGCTGGAATAGCTTAAGATTGCAGGCACCACCGACTTTCTGCTGGAATAGCTTAAGATTGCAGGCACCACCGACTTTCTGCTGGAATAGCTTAAGATTGCAGGCACCACCGACTTTCTGCTGGAATAGCTTAAGATTGCAGGCACCACCGACTTTCTGCTGGAATAGCTTAAGATTATTGTTTCTTCTTTGATTTCCTTGAGAGGTATATCATCGTCTCCGGATCATACTTTCATTTCCCTGCGGCTAGGCTATTGTTTGTCAACATTTCCGGCGACATTACAAGAGTTGTCTTGATAACTAAAGATGATGCCAAAATATATATTAGCATATATTTTCACATCCTCCAGCTCCTTTTTTTTTCTTTCTATAAGACAAAAAAGGTTTTGTAACTTTCATCCACAAGAAGAAGAAGAAGAGGCCCTCATTTGCAGAAACAAAACACTAGTAGGAGAGGACTTCGAATCACAAAACTAATTTATCTTGAAAAGGTGTCTAAAGTAGTCTGGTTTCGGATCTGTTTCTGTTAGGATGGCGTGTTTTCAATTCATTTATTCGATGCTTTCGGCCCGTCGTCTTATGTTATCAATTCAATCCATTTTCGTTTACATTCCCATTTTATTTTTAAGGGATCTAGTAACATTGTTCGAATCCACGAAACTGACTAAGAACAATCTAGCGGTTCCCACATACGTCATTGCATTCGTATTACCAATAGAAGCATAAAACAGTTTCCGGTTTTCCTAATTTCTCTTCCGTTATAACGAAATGTATGATTGAAGTGTTCATATTTATAATTATCTACTGGATAGTTATAACTGTGTACACAGTCAGTGAAATATATTACATTCATTTACCGATAAATTTTCACACACGACTTCAGTGGACATGTCAGATCACAAACATACACATTTGGTCAGCCATTCATCACTTTTTGCATAATTATGTCAATAAGAGCTAGTACTAGATCCCTTTAATATAGTCAGCCCCTCTCACAACACTTTTTACATTTGCTATTCTTTGTCAACCTTCCTTTCTTTGATAGCTTCTTGAAATAAGAGGACTTTAATTGTAAAGTCCAACATTTTCGAACTTGCCGACTTTGGTAGTTTCACATTTGTGTAATATTGAATAGACAAACAGTTCAATACATTAAACGCCAAAGTAAGAACAGTATCATATTCCTCTGTGTTATATATCGCAGGGGTGTCGATCCTGGGGGGCAGGGGGGGCGGTCGCCCCCCCCAATGAAAATATTGGGGGGCGAACATATCATTTCGCCCCCCCAATAATTCCGAAAATGAGGAAGAAAAAAATCGAGTGATATAATGCCAAAGAGGGGAAAGACATATTTATCAATAATTAATCTTCAAAATAGCCGTTTTTTAGTTTGAAAAGGACTGTAAATCTCTTTTTTGCCGCGCGCTTCGCGCGCATACAGTTTCTCATATTGCAAGTTTCATTTGGGTTGCGGGAACTCACCTTTTGAAATGTGTTGGGCAGCGTAATTTCTCAAACGCACACCCCAAACGAAGTTTATTAAACCCTCATCTATAGATAGCACACCGTCACAGAAAATAAAATAATCTCGGTACATATGCGCTGAACGCAAATCAAATTGGAATATCATGTCCCCCCACATTTGAAAAAGGAGCAGATTGTCCCCCTCCCTTTGTCATTATGTATGTTTGGTTCCATACCTATATACTTCATATTACGTGAAATTTCTGTCTCAGGTGTGCACCAAATCGCACAATTTCACGCCCAAAAATACAAAAGCTCCCTACTGTGGGAGGGGGACACCCCCTCCCACACCCTCCCCCGCTCGGTCGTTTCATGGGAGCCCAATGCCCTAGACTATATCGATGGCTCTATAGTATACATGATCACGTGGATCCATCTCATGCAAGGCTCAGTCAATTTTAACACCCATGCTAGGAGCAAATGTCTGAAATATAAAAGCTTCCGGGGACTCCGCCCCCTGGACCCCCATTATTGTCCCTAAATATGGGTGCCCCCCAAAGTCAGGTCTTCGAGCCATCAAGACACTTTCAATGAGCGCATAATAAAACTTCCGGGCATGCCAATGTGGGGCTTTTAGCTCTCTCAGTGGTCACTCTGGAAAGTTTTTCAAATTTCGCCCCCCCAATCTCAAAAACGGATCGACACCCCTGATATATCGGACATCGTCTGCTAATGATGACTTACACACTGCATGACGTCACAGTATTTCAGCTGGTTTCGGCGGGACTTTTGATGCCATAATTGGCTTACGAATTACCACTATTTCATTGATGATAACTCCTTAATAACAATGTTTTGAAACACTTACTTGTAATATTCGTGTTATGGATTATGTATGAAATATGGAAATATGAGCTTGAACTAAATTCAAAATCAATGAAATTATACTTTAACAACATTACTGATGGCACACATTGATACGAAGCTACATGTCAGAAATACACACTGCATGATTCTGTGTTATGTATAGTGCGCGTAAACTAACCTAATTTCGACGGTTCGGACCACATTCTACATCCCCACGCTTGGCAGTCTTTATTGATGGTTCACATTGATATGAATTTACTTGTCGGAAATACACCGTGTTATGTAGTAAGCGCATGCGCAAACTAACATAATTTCGAAGGTTCGGACCGCCCTCTACATCCCCACGCTTGGCGGTCTTTAACAACTGATGGTTCGCATTGATACGAAGCTATATATACTCGTCAGAAATACGCACTCAGGTTTTATGTTATGAAGTGCGCGCAAAGTAAAATAATATATTATATTCCACATACTAAGAATCTTGCTCTACGATTGGTCAAAAGTTAATCACGTGATGAAAAATAGTTTCGCCCATCATTGATGGGAGAAGAAAAGTTCGTTACACTGTGTACTATCTTGGGTGAAAGTGCGTTGCACTCACTACTATCTTGTGAAAGTGCGTTGCACTGTGTACTATCTTCCTATCTTCAATTGTTCGCGCGCAACTACGCGTGCGCGCGTTAGTGCGCAGAAAGGTAGCGCGCTGGTGCGCAACGTTTACGCGCGGCTACGCTTAATTGTTATAAGTGTCTTTGACTTTTAATCATAAATCTTGTTTATGTGAAGGATTGACGAAATTAAAATAAATGACTCGATCACTTGCTCAATATTCCAAACTGTTTAGCCCTTTGTGTTAGTTATAGGTCGTTTGTGATCAAAATAATTGATGTGGAATATAAAGCAAATAATCACCTTTTGGTTTCAGGCGATGGCAAACTATCACTTCCTCGGCGATCTGAATGTATAGGCTATCTTTCCTCAGCTTCGCTTCGGAAAAAATAGCTACATCAGGATCGCCTCGGAAGTGATAGTTTTTCCCATCACCTTCACCAACGGTAATTATTTGCTTAATAACATTACGAAGGTTCGGACCACCCTCGACATCCCCACGCTTGGCGGTCTTTAACAACTGATGATACACATTGATACGAAGCTACTTGTCGGAAATAAGATAGTATGGCGCCTCAGAAGCTTACGCCCAATCAACTCGTGATAGAGACAAACAAATTCTGCCTAAAAAAGAGCTGAATCCAATTTTAAAAAAGAAGTCTGAAATTTCTGCCAAAGCTAATATCGAAAAGTGGCCACCCGCAAAATTATAAGCTTTTGTAATATACGTTTGAGGTCATTACGCATATCAAATCAAGCATATTTTAGATGCTCTTGCATGAGTTAGTGCTGTGTTGTTATTTAGTTTGTTTGTTTGCCTGTTTGTTTGTTTTTTTCGTTTGGCTTGCCTTTTCTTTAGTTTTATTTATTTATTTTTTGTTATTTTGTTTATTTGTTTTACTTATTTTTTTTTAAACGTTATTATTAGTATTCTAGTGGTGGAGGTGGTGGAGGAGGAGCGGGGGTATTACCATTATTCATCAGTATACGCAATTTACTTATATATATATATATATATATCTCTGGTGGACTAAGAATTTTTCACACGTCCACGCTTATAACGCGATCAAATTCAATGTCAAACCAATGAAAACAATCTCTTGTCTCCTGCGTGTCGTTTTAAAAGGAAACTGCCAACATCAATAATAATCACTCAGCATAAATGGATAAAAACACAATTCATCCAATTTGTTTCATCATATAAAAGATTTGTATTTTTTCTTCTTCCATCGAAGTACTTATTTCCATATACGAGGTCAGAGCGGAGCACAATTAATCTTCCCGTCGCCTTAGAAAGCTATAATGATTGTATTATGCATGTTAAAATCGCATATTTTCGTTTGCCGTGCTCTTCCTGCCTCCTCTTCCGGGTCTCTCATCCATCTCACTAAATAACGTCCACTCTCTCCTCTCCTTAAGTCAGTCCCTTCATCTCTCCTTCACTATCATCCACTCTTCTCTGTATCTTATTATTTTGTCTCAGCCTCTCTCTTACACGCTTTTCTTTTAATGTCATCCCTTTCTCATTATGAATTCTTCTCCACTCTCTGTAATTGTCTTTTGTACATGTCTTTCTTACATCTATCCTCTCCTCACTAGCTCTCCTCTCCTTTAGTCACCCTCTTCATCTCTCCTTCTCTATCATCCACTCTTCTCTTCATCTTATTATCCTGCCTCACCCTCTCTCCCACTCTTTTCTTTTAGTTTCATCATCCCTTTCTCATTATTTCTTCTTCTTCACTCTCTGTTATTGTCTTTTGCACATTTCTTTCTCTCACCCATCTGTCTCTAACGTCCACTCTCTCATCTCCTTAAGTCACTCTCTTCATCTCTCCTTCACTATCTTCCATTTTCACTTTATCTTATTATCCTGCCTCACCCTCTCTCTCCCACTCTTTTAATTTACTTTCATAATCCCTTTCTCATTATTTCTTCTTCTCCACTCTCTGTTATTGTCTTTTGCACATTTCTTTCTCTCACCCATCTGTCTCTAACGTCCACTCTCTCATCTCCTTAAGTCACTTTCTTCATCTCTCCTTCACTATCATCCGCTCTTCTCTTTACCTTACTATTCTGTCGTGCCATTTCACTCTCTCTTATATAACAATCCCTTCTTAGTTAGTTTACCCTTTCTCTCTGTTACTGTCTTTGCACAATTCTTATTATTTTCTCTCATCTATCACCCTTATTTTCACCTCCTCCTCCCCTTTAGTGACCCATCTTCATCTCTCCTTCACTGTCACCGCTCGTATTACCTCCGCCAAGGAGGTTATGTTTTCGGTCCCGTTTGTTCGTGTGTTTGTATGTTAGTGTGTTCGTCTGTTCGTCTATTAGTGTGTTCTGTTCCTGGCGTTGGCGGAGGTATGCATGCACTCCGCGAGTGCACTATGTCTAGTATTAATATTATAATTCTGCTTCACCCCTCTCCCCCTCTCTCCCTTCTCCCCCTCCTCCCCCTCTCCTCTCACCTCCTCTTTATTTTCCTTTATCTTTCTTTCTCTCACTTTCCTATATACTCGCTGCCCCTTCCCCTTTTCCTACAATCCAATTTCTCGGAGTCACTGGCTATAGCATATGCCGCAGAAATGATTTGATTAAATCACACGCTTTGGTCCGTCCTGTGAAAATAGTCTGGAGGTGATTTGAGAGGTCTTTAACCCACACAGACCCAAGTCACATGGAGGACATTATCCTTTTACACGTAGCTTTGTCCTTATAGCGATGGGAGGCATAGGAGCGATATCACATGAGGGGTGAATTTATATTTATTTAACCCCCTCGATCATTGGGTTATGAAAAGGGGGTGTAGTTATGAGACAATAACATTGTACAATGATAAAAAACAGGTTAAAAATAATCATTTAAAAATTAGCCGAATCATCCTTTAGGGCTTTTCGTGGTATTGTACCTTGTATGCCCCCGAAAAAGAGAGATTGAACCCAGGCTGGCGATGATATAGTGTGCGAACGTTTACGTGCTTACATAGGTATGTGACTTTACCCGTTATGATATGTATTTTGTAGATATGTTAATGTAAAATTCGCATATGCAACCTAACACTTCTGATAAGTACCTTCTGATTATGCGAACAAATGATGATAATGTGCATTACGTGTAAACGAATCTACATAATTATACAAAAAAGACGACTACAAACACAGCTTAGAAATTTTGTCATAGTATACTAGTTCCATGTTAAAATAAAATCATGAATATGTATTGTGATATCAACATTACTTATACAGTTTAACCTGATATAGTATATATAGGACAGACCTTTTGGCAATGCTATACCGAGATAAAACTTGGGTGCATTATTGTTTCCCCTAAATAATGATTTTGTTTGCAAAAATGCTTTAGATATGCCAATCAACACCCTTATTACCGGGTCACATACGTAGACGAGATAATACCATCATTTGGTTCCTCTGCGATCGATCGACCATTCCTGCACGCCTTCCGAAATGAGGAAGAAAACAGGATGTTTTTGGTATGCCAGGGGCGAAGCCACAAGGGGGGGGGGGGGGGGGGGGTGGCAAATTGTAAGTGCCCCAGGTGCCCCCACTAACAAGGGCACTATAATTATATTGTCTACATGGTCACTATTGACCCTCTTGTATAGCGACGCCATAACTAAATCGAAAATTGATGCTTCCGTAATAATTATTCGTTTGTTTGTTTGTTTACAAAAGTGTTCACTGTCTTCATCCATCGCAATAACAACATAACGCTTTATAACGAGTAAAGTAAATCAGAAGATAACAATCAAAATAAATCACAATACAAACATAATCAAGACCCCCATAGCCCCCCCCCCCACGACCACTGAAATAACAAAAATATATCACAGCTACGCCGTTGTGGCATGCATTTATTAACCGTCAGTAATCGCTTGTTATTCGCCCCGTCTGGTTATGGAGTTTATGGCATTATGAATATGAGCAAATTGAATTTGACCGACTTATGATTCTATAGAACTGCATTTAGTTTTGCAAAGCATATTATCAAGGGGCCTAGCTATGGGGGTGGGGGAGGGGGGGGGGGGGCTGGGGACACATGCATCCCCATAAATTATATGTGCCCCCCAAGGTGCCCCCAAGTTGCCTCCACCACAAAATTATGCTTGCAGGAAAACAAAATGGTAAAAAGGCATGCGGCAAAATCATCATTGTTATTTTTAGTTTAATATAATAATTTCTATCCAAAATCATGTCATATAAATAATTTCGGTCACCTGAATGGGTTAAGATGTATTTTTGTTTGCTTGTCCGCTGAAAGCATGTGCCTCTAATGCCAAATGCAAGACCCCCCTGACGCCCCCCCCCCCATAGAAACAATCCTAGCTACGCCTCTGAAGCAAAACACAAACACGACAGTCTGTGTCGAATCTGATTAAGACAAACCGCAGGCGCCGCCGCGGAAGGTTGGTGAATATTATTACAGTTACAGTAAATTTTTATGTTTTCAGTTTGTTATTATTTTTCTAACTCAATAATTTGAAGAAAAAAGGTTAGATTGAACACATCCTTGTTTGACAGGTTGTGTCCCAATTTCGATATATTATTTTTAAATTGTTTTAATTTGTGGCTAGGTGCGTGGAGTATTATTATACAAATGATGCGCAGGTATGAGTGGGTCGGTAGGAATTGTTTGCACAAGGTAATTATGGAACTGTTAAACCCACGAGGCGAAGCCGAGTGGGTTTAGACTAGTTTCCATAGTTACCGCGTGCAAACAATTCCACCGACCCACGAAATAAACTGTTTTATAGAATGGGCATTGTTACGCCCCCCAAAAAGTCTAAAAATTAAAAATTAGAAAAATTACCGGATGCATGAAATAATTTTACTGGACGCATGAAATTTTTTACTGGACGCATGATTTTTTTACCGGGCACATGACATTTTTTACCGGACGCATGACATTTTACCGGACGCATGACATTTTTACCGGACGCATGATTTTTTTACCGGACGCATGACTTTTCATGCATCCAGTACAATTAATTGTCTGCACAAATTTTGCTCTCAACCAATCAGATTGCAGGGATTTATCAACCCATTCTATAAAGTGGTTTGTAGTCGAAAACACTATAGACGGTGGATTATATTTTCGCGATGTAAACTCAAACAGGCAGGTTTGTGCTGTAAGGAACTAGAAAGCGTTGCACTGCTTATTATTATAGCAAAACTATAATGGCGTATTACAATTCCAGTAGCAAACATGTATTTAAAAAATTAAAAAATCGACCCTGCCAGGACTCGAACCTGGAATCCCCTGATTCGTAGTCAGATGCCTTATCCATTGGGCCACAGGGCCGCTGTGTTTCAATCTTGATATCCACACAATGAAATGATGCATAAGGAACTAAAATTAAAAGAAAATGAAAGAAAAAAGGTCGACCCTGCCAGGACTCGAACCTGGAATCCCCTGATGCCTTATCCATTGGGCCACAGGGTCGATGTGTTTTAATATTGATATCCACACAATGAAATAATGCATAAAGAAACTAAAATGAAAAGAAAACGTAAGCAAATATGTCGACCCTGCCAGGACTCGAACCTGGAATCCCCTGATTCGTAGTCAGATGCCTTATCCATTGGGCCACAGGGCCGCTGTGTTTTAATCTTGATATCCACATAATTAAATAATGCATAAAGAAACTAAAATGAAAAGAAAACGAAATAAAAAATGTCGACCCTGCCAGGACTCGAACCTGGAATCCCCTGATTCGTAGTCAGATGCCTTATCCATTGGGCCACAGGGCCGATGTGTTTTAATCGTGATATACACAATTAAATAATGCATAATAAGGAAAAGAAAATGAAAAGAAAACGAAAGAAAAAATGTCGACCCTGCCAGGACTCGAACCTGGAATCCCCTGATTCGTAGTCAGATGCCTTATCCATTGGGCCACAGGGCCGCTGTGTTTCAATCTTGATATCCACACAATGAAATAATGCAATAAAGAAACTAAAATGAAAAGAAAACGAAAGAAAAAATGTCGACCATGCCAGGACTCGAACCTGGAATCCCCGGATTCGTAGTCAGATGCCTTATCCATTGGGCCACAGGGCCGTGGTGTTTCATTCTTGATAACTACACAATTAAATAATGCATATTAAGGAAACTAAAATGAAAAGAAAACGAAAGAAAAAATGTCGACCCTGCCAGGACTCGAACCTGGAATCCCCTGATTCGTAGTCAGATGCCTTATCCATTGGGCCACAGGGCCGCTGTGTTTCATTCTTGATAACTACACAATTAAATAATGCATATTAAGGAAACTAAAATGAAAAGTAAACGAAAGAAAAAATGTCGACCCTGCCAGGACACCAACCTGGAATCCCCTGATTCGTAGTCAGATGCCTTATCCATTGGGCCACAGGGCCGCTGTGTTTCATTCTTGATAACTACACAATTAAATAATGCATATTAAGGAAAATAAAATGAAAAGAAACTAAAGAAAAAATGTCGACCTTGCCAGGACTCGAACCTGGAATCCCCTGATTCGTAGTCAGATGCCTTATCCATTGGGCCACAGGGCCGCTGTGTTTCATTCTTGATAACTACACAATTAAATAATGCATAATAAGGAAACTAAAATGAAAAGAAAACGAAAGAAAAAATGGCGACCCTGCCAGGACTCGAACCTGGAATCCCCTGATTCGTAGTCACATGCCTTATCCATTGGGCCACAGGGCCGCTGTGTTTCAATCTTGATATCCACACAATGAAATAATGCATAAAGAAACTAAAATGAAAAGAAAACAAAACAAAAAATGTCGACCCTGCCAGGACTCGAACCTGGAATCCCCTGATTCGTAGTCAGATGCCTTATCCATTGGGCCACAGGGCCGATGTGTTTTAATCGTGATATACACAATTAAATAATGCATAATAAGGAAAATATAATGAAAAGAAAACGAAAGAAAAAATGTCGACCCTGCCAGGACTCGAACCTGGAATCCCCTGATTCGTAGTCAGATGCCTTATCCATTGGGCCACAGGGCCGCTGTGTTTCATTCTTGATAACTACACAATGAAATAATGCATATTAAGGAAACTAAAATGAAAAGAAAACGAAAGAGAAAATGGCGACCCTGCCAGGACTCAAACCTGGAATCCCCTGATTCGTAGTCAGATGCCTTATCCATTGGGCCACAGGGCCGCTGTGCTTCAATCTTGATATCCACACAATGAAATAATGCATATTAAGCAAACTAAAATGAAAAGAAAACGAAAGAAAAAATGTCGACCCTGCCAGGACTCGAACCTGGAATCCCCTGATTCGTAGTCAGATGCCTTATCCATTGGGCCACAGGGCCGCTGTGTTTCATTCTTGATAACTACACAATTAAATAATGCATAAAGAAACTAAAATGAAAAGAAAACAAAAGAAAAAATGTCGACCCTGCCAGGACACGAACCTGGAATCCCCTGATTCGTAGTCAGATGCCTTATCCATTGGGCCACAGGGCCGATGTGTTTTAATCGTGATATACACAATTAAATAATGCATAATAAGGAAAATATAATGAAAAGAAAACGAAAGAAAAAAATGTCGACCCTGCCAGGACTCGAACCTGGAATCCCCTGATTCGTAGTCAGATGCCTTATCCATTGGGCCACAGGGCCGCTGTGTTTCATTCTTGATAACTACACAATGAAATAATGCATATTAAGGAAACTAAAATGAAAAGAAAACGAAAGAAAAAATGTCGACCCTGCCAGGACTCGAACCTGGAATCCCCTGATTCGTAGTCAGATGCCTTATCCATTGGGCCACAGGGCCGCTGTGTTTCATTCTTGATAACTACACAATTAAATAATGCATAAAGAAACTAAAATGAAAAGAAAACAAAAGAAAAAATGTCGACCCTGCCAGGACACGAACCTGGAATCCCCTGATTCGTAGTCAGATGCCTTATCCATTGGGCCACAGGGCCGATGTGTTTTAATCGTGATATACACAATTAAATAATGCATAATAAGGAAAATATAATGAAAAGAAAACGAAAGAAAAAAATGTCGACCCTGCCAGGACTCGAACCTGGAATCCCCTGATTCGTAGTCAGATGCCTTATCCATTGGGCCACAGGGCCGCTGTGTTTCATTCTTGATAACTACACAATGAAATAATGCATATTAAGGAAACTAAAATGAAAAGAAAACGAAAGAAAAAATGGCGACCCTGCCAGGACTCAAACCTGGAATCCCCTGATTCGTAGTCAGATGCCTTATCCATTGGGCCACAGGGCCGCTGTGTTTCATTCTTGATAACTACACAATGAAATAATGCATATTAAGGAAACTAAAATGAAAAGAAAACGAAAGAAAAAATGTCGACCCTGCCAGGACTCGAACCTGGAATCCCCTGATTCGTAGTCAGATGCCTTATCCATTGGGCCACAGGGCCGCTGTGTTTCATTCTTGATAACTACACAATTAAATAATGCATAAAGAAACTAAAATGAAAAGAAAACGAAAGAAAAAATGTCGACCCTGCCAGGACTCGAACCTGGAATCCCCTGATTCGTAGTCAGATGCCTTATCCATTGGGCCACAGGGCCGCTGTGTTTCATTCTTGATAACTACACAATTACATAATGCATATTAAGGAAACTAAAATGAAAAGTAAACGAAAGAAAAAATGTCGACCCTGCCAGGACACGAACCTGGAATCCCCTGATTCGTAGTCAGATGCCTTATCCATTGGGCCACAGGGCCGCTGTGTTTCATTCTTGATAACTACACAATTCAATAATGCGTATTAAGGAAAATAAAACGAAAAGAAACTAAAGAAAAAATGTCGACCTTGCCAGGACTCGAGCCTGGAATCCCCTGATTCGTAGTCAGATGCCTTATCCATTGGGCCACAGGGCCGCTGTGTTTCATTCTTGATAACTACACAATTAAATAATGCATAAAGAAACTAAAATGAAAAGAAAACGAAAGAAAAAATGTCGACCGTGCCAGGACTCGGACCTGGAATCCCCTGATTCGTAGTCAGATGCCTTATCCATTGGGCCACAGGGCCGCTGTGTTTCAATCTTGATATCCACACAATGAAATAATGCATACAGAAACTAAAATGAAAAGAAAACGAAAGAAAAAATGTCGACCCTGCCAGGACTCGAACCTGGAATCCCCTGATTCGTAGTCAGATGCCTTATCCATTGGGCCACAGGGCCGCTGTGTTTCTTTCTTGATAACTACACAATTGAATAATGCATATTAAGGAAACTAAAATGAAAAGAAAACGAAAGAAAAAATGTCGACCCTGCCAGGACTCGAACCTGGAATCCCCTGATTCGTAGTCAGATGCCTTATCCATTGGGCCACAGGGCCGCTGTGTTTCATTCTTGATAACTACACAATTAAATAATGCATATTAAGGAAAATAAAATGAAAAGAAACTAAAGAAAAAAAGTCGACCTTGCCAGGACTCGAGCCTGGAATCCCCTGATTCGTAGTCAGATGCCTTATCCATTGGGCCACAGGGCCGCTGTGTTTCATTCTTGATAACTACACAATTAAATAATGCATAATAAGGAAACTAAAATGAAAAGAAAACGAAAGAAAAAATGGCGACCCTGGCAGGACTCGAACCTGGAATCCCCTGATTCGTAGTCACATCCCTTATCCATTGGGCCACAGGGCCGCTGTGTTTTAATTTTGATATCCACACAATGAAATAATGCATAAAGAAACTAAAATGAAAAGAAAACGAAAGAAAAAATGTCGACCGTGCCAGGACTCGGACCTGGAATCCCCTGATTCGTAGTCAGATGCCTTATCCATTGGGCCACAGGGCCGATGTGTTTTAATCGTGATATACACAATTAAATAATGCATAATAAGGAAAATAAAATGAAAAGAAAACGAAAGAAAAAATGTCGACCCTGCCAGGACTCGAACCTGGAATCCCCTGATTCGTAGTCAGATGCCTTATCCATTGGGCCACAGGGCCGCTGTGTTTCAATCTTGATATCCACACAATGAAATAATGCATAAAGAAACTAAAATGAAAAGAAAACGAAAGAAAAAATGTCGACCCTGCCAGGACTCGAACCTGGAATCCCCTGATTCGTAGTCAGATGCCTTATCCATTGGGCCACAGGGCCGCTGTGTTTCAATCTTGATATCCACACAATGAAATAATGCATAAAGAAACTAAAATGAAAAGAAAACGAAAGAAAAAATGTCGACCCTGCCAGGACTCGAACCTGGAATCCCCTGATTCGTAGTCAGATGCCTTATCCATTGGGCCACAGGGCCGCTGTGTTTCTTTCTTGATAACTACACAATTGAATAATGCATATTACGGAAACTAAAATGAAAAGAAAACGAAAGAAAAAATGTCGACCCTGCCAGGACTCGAACCTGGAATCCCCTGATTCGTAGTCAGATGCCTTATCCATTGGGCCACAGGGCCGCTGTGTTTCATTCTTGATAACTACACAATTAAATAATGCATATTAAGCAAACTAAAATGAAAAGAAAACGAAAGAAAAAATGTCGACCCTGCCAGGACTCGAACCTGGAATCCCCTGATTCGTAGTCAGATGCCTTATCCATTGGGCCACAGGGCCACTGTGTTTCATTCTTGATAACTACACAGGGCCGATGAGTTCAACTAGGTGAACTTTGGCAACCAGTCCTATTATCTATCTTACACCGCACATGATGCCTATGCGTACCACGTAACAGACTGTACTTTGCTCTTGTTGCACTGAGCCCGTTTATCACTGGAACCCGGTATGATGTGTATTAAAGGGATAGTTGAGTTCTGGTAGAGAGAGTACAGTTTTAGTCAAACTGAATTTTAGTAACCAAAACATTCACCATTACATTACAAACTAGTAAGTATAACTCCATCATGCTCAAAAGGAATACAACAATTACAAACGACTAAGTAAAAAGCCTGTTATCATTAAAAAAGAGCTGTTTAAACTAAAGAGGGCGCTTTCAAAAAATGCATTTGTTTAAACCATTTTAAATAACATATTGTGCATGTGATGTTTTGTTTAAATAGTGATTAGATAGAGAGATAATCAACAACTATCTAAAAACCTCTTTTGAAAATTTTTGAAAAGAGGAAGCATTTTAAAACGAATTTCAACGGCTGGTTCAAAATTCTCTAATAAACCTGGGGCCCCAGCTTTATTACAAATTGTTGTATTTATGGATATTTCAGCCGTTTCTGAACCGATTTTGATCAAACAAAGATGATTTTATTATTTAAATATTATGCTCTTTCAAATTTTACACTCAGTTTTTCATTACCTCACAAAAAAATAATTAGTCTAGCGCCCTCTCTACCAAAACACAACTATCCCTTTAAGTCTATGAAGATTTCCAAATATCGTAGTCAATGGGTTTCATGTATTTAACTCTCTCATCACCATGAATGATCATTAACGATTATAACAAATGTATAATTACTGTGTGTGTTTTATTCTCATGCCATGGACAGTTAATTCCCCCATTTAGTTATCATATAAGGTAAGAGAAGGCAAGCGATTTTGAAAAATTCCATCAAATGGTATACGAAGCGAAGAAGCGACGGTCATTTGAACATTTTTAACATGACTGCGCAAATTATGACAAGTTGATCGAATGTCTTATTTTTTTTAAATTGTATATTTCAGCAGTTTCTGAACCAATTTCTGCCAAATACATGGACCTGTTTGGTCTCTAAAATCATGCATAGTTATGTACATTTATTTGTAATATTTTGTATTTTACTTTTGCCAAATAGATTCAATTCAATTCAATTCAATTCAATTCAACGCGATCTTTCAAATATTACATTTATTTTTCATAACCCCACAAAGAAATTATTTCTTGAAGCGCCCTCTCATCCAAAACTGTACAATGCCTTTAATGCGATGTGATCCTTGTGAATACAAACATGTTGATGGCGTATGGTATGATTAGCAAAAGGCTAATTATACATGTAATAATGAAGTAAGCATTGTTATTTCTTTCGTGCCGAACAGATAAAAAAAAGACGATAAGGAAAAAGATAATACGTATAACCAGTCACCGTCTATACCTTACACATTTTTTGTATTTTCTTTGTTCGTAAAGTTCAATCTAATTTTGAAGCTGATAATACAGAAAGTTAGACTATAACTAGAGCTAGTGAACCTATTGGTTTATGTTTATCGAAAAATGTTGTACATAGCCAATCCTCACCCCCCCCCCCCCCCCCCCCCACCTTCCCCCCAAAAAATAAAAAAATAAATAAAAAAATAAATAAATAAATAAAACATAACAAATTAAAATAATACAATACAATGAATAAATAAATAAAGTCAATCAAATTAAAACAATAAATACAAAATAAGAAAAGGGAAAAGGGACGTTTAAAGGGATAGTACAGTTCTGGTTTATTTTGTCTTAAACAATCATGTAATGTTTCAAATATTATGCTTAGTTTTTCATTTCCTCCCTAAGAAATTATATCTTGAAGCGCCCTCTCAGCCAAAACTGTACTATCCCTTTGAATAAATTTAGTCCCATCAATTTTAATTATAGTCGTATGGCAAACATGATATATCTACGCGCGCCTGCGGGATATATGATATTTCATGATATGTTTCATGTTAGCGGAAATAAGAATTTTTCATGATTACTATAGAGGCGAATCTGACCCGATGGGATAAGAGTAATTATTATAATTATTGAATAGCAAGGTCAATTTGGAGACTTAAAGTTGTCAATCATTATTATGGCGGTTGATTAAAGGGATCTAACTTTGTTGACATGTGCAAAAAGTAATGAATAGTTGATACAATGTATATTGTTGTTATCTGATATGTCCACTGGGTATTAAATGTATTGTGTGAACATTTCAAGTTAAATGGACGTTATATTATGGCCGAGTGATGAGGGAAAAAAATGCAAAGTGATATTCACCAACTCACTGCACTGACTTCGTACACGGTTATAAATATCCAGTGGATAGTTTTTACAGCTGAACACTTCAATCGTAAAAGCCGAAACCGGTCCCATGCTGAATACAACGAGGTATATGAGGGAACCGCTAGAATTCGAATTGAAGTTTGAGGATTTTGACAATGTTACTAGATCTCTTTAAGAGGGGTGATTCACTTAAAGCTGCGTCCATACGTCATAATTATGTTTGAAACCGAGTCTCGGGTCATCTTTTTTTAATGTTATGCGTTTTCACTGTTCACCCAGAGGGACCTGCACCTAATATTATATTTAACTTGGCCTTTGGTTACACACCCGCAATTAAGCTAGCACTTATTGTGTGCACTCTCTCCACTCACCGGGGAGCATTCCAGCAGGTGCTATAATTATTACAGTGCACGCATGCTTTTACATAACCTCATTCATGA
>JBAMJV010011032.1:0-31632 GCA_037951105.1 Echinarachnius parma | reverse complement strand
CCCTTTGTGTATTAAGCTGCATTATCACGTGGAACATGATACCCTCATCGACTTGTATTTCACTATTACTAATATAATTCAAATTGTACTTCATATGTTATTTGTATAATTTTCTAATTATATCGCATCGAGCAATGGCGAAGCTAGCCTACGGGGCAGAGACATCCTTATATGCAATCCCCCCCCCCCCCCCCCTCCGCCGTTCAGAGATCCATATACAACTTGGATACGTATAAACTGTGCGTACTGAATGCTGATAAACCCACACCACCCCCCCCCCCCCTTCCTCCCAACAGACACACACACACCCCGTCCCATGTTTCACACCCATTACACCCCCTGTTTAACGGTTTCTGGCTACAGGGGCGTCGATCCGTTTTTGCGATTGGGGGGGCGAAATTTGAAAAAAAAATTCCAGAGTGACCACTGAGAGAGCTAAAAGCCCCACATTGGCATGCCCGAAAGTTTTATTATGCGCTCATTGAAAGTGTCTTGATGGCTCGAAGACCTTTGGGGGGCACCCACATTTGGGGACAATAATGGGGCTCCAGGGGGCGGAGCCCCCGGAAGCTTTTAGATTTCAGACATGTGCAACTCCTATAATGGGTGTTAAAATTTTATAAAATAGTGAACCTACTCGTAACGTATTTTTAAAGGGCATAGCGAGGAAAAGATTGAGCCTTGCATAAGATGGATCCACGTGATCCTGTATACTATAGAGCCATCGATATAGTCTAGGGCATTGGGCTCCCATGAAACAAAGCAAGGGCGTCAACAACTTCTCAAAAGTGGAGGATAGACATTGCGAGGAAGCGAAGCGACCGAGCGGGGGGATGGTGTGGGAGGGGGTGTCCCCCTCCCACAGTAGGGAGCTTTTGTATATTTGGGCGTGAGATTGTGCGATTTGGTGCACACCTGAGACAAAAATTTCACGTAATATGAAGTATATAAGTATGGAACCAAACATACATACTGACGAAGGGAGGGGGACAATCTCCTCCACTTTTAAATGTGGGGGGACATGATATTCCAATTTGATTTGCGTTCAGCGTATATGGACCGAATTGACTGAAAGATATATTTCAGATTATTTTATTTTCTGTTACGGCGTGCTATATATAGATGAGGGTTTAATAAACTTCGTTGGAGGTGTGCGTTTGAGAAATTACAATGCCCAACACATTTCGAAAAGTGAGTTTCCGCAACCAAAATGAAACTTGCAATATGAGAAAACTGTATGCGCGCGAAGCGCGCGGCAAAAAAAGAGATTACAGTCCTTTTCAAAATAAAAAAAAACGGCTATTTTGAAGATTAATTATTGATAAATGTATCTTTCCCCTCTTTGGCATTATATCACTCGATTTTTGTCGTCCTCATTTTCGGAATTATTGGGGGGGGGGGGCGAAATGATATGTTCGCCCCCCCAATATTTTCATTGGGGGGCGACCGCCCCCCCTGCCCCCCCCCCCCCCCCCCCCCCCAGGATCGACGCCCCTGTCCGGCTAGTACACCGCTGGCGGAGTGCCATGTCTAATCAAAGTCTATATAGCTTTCACTTCTTAAATGCGCTTAGTTGAAATACAATGTGTGTGATTTTATGTTGGTCAAACGGTCATAACTTTTTTGCTTCATGACCGATTTGCATACATATTTTGTTTAATTCATCCCATTTGGACAATTGTGCTTAATCAAACAGTTCAGGTTGTCTATAGTTATTTTATTATTAACATGTTTAAGGGTACATTTTTTTTTCGGAAAGGTGCGGTCTTAGACAATTATGCCAAAACAGTATCACTCCCACTGCTCATCTGCTCATGAATGAAACACCCAATTAATGCATTTCGCGTACATGGCGGGGCTAGGGGATCGTAACACTCCCCGAGAGTTATTTTCATACAGAAACAACTTATTGACAGACAAAACATGCAAGTCATCACATGTTATGGTGGCTCAATAAAAAGTTCTTGTTTCTTACAGGTTAAACACAAATGAAAAGATTAAATTGATTAATATATCTCGACCCCACTCCCCCTCCCCCCCCCCCCCACCTCCCTCCCAATTCACAAAAATGTCTGCAACCCTGCAAGTACGTCCATGAATGTGTATATATATTAAACGTCTTGTTTTTACACAGGTGTCAGAGTCAGTAGACTGAATATCAAACTAACCAATAACTTAACTCAAAAGCATGAATATAACAATGATAACTATATATCATAAGAGATCTAGTAACATTGTCAACATCCACAAAATGTACTTACAACAAAACACGGTGCCCAGAAGTCTATAATACAGTGCATGCAGTTATTCATGTCAGGTCTACAATAACGCAAGAATGCACTGTGCCTAATCAGGTCCGTAGCCAGGATCTTTTAGAGGGGGGGGGGGGGGGGGGGGGGTGCTTTTTTTATGTCAATGGTCATGTAAAGTCGAATGTTTCGGCTACATGTATTATTTTCTGATACTTACAAGCATTTATTTTGGAAAAAGCTATTTATTTTGTTTGTCAAACAATATAGGTTATCGAGCAGTATTCGCATGTTTAGCCAATGATGGAGCCGCATATTGCAGTTGTCAGCCCCCACCCCCCCCCCCCCCTTTACCCAATATGACTGTTTATGGGGGTTTGAACCGTTCAACGGACACCCCCCCACCCCCAACCCCCACCCCCCACCCCCCCCTCCCCTCCATCCGCTTACACGATTCTCAACTGATGCATGGTCTCGGTCTCGGCCTCGGCCTCAACAATTGTTGACCGATCCTGGGCCCCGTTGCAGAAAGAGATACAATCGAATGTAAGTTACGATTGATCGTAAGTCAGAAAATTAACGCGTTTCAACCAATCAGATTTGCGCATCTAGAACACGTGATCTGACTTACGATCAATTGCAAACTTACAATCGATTGTATCGCACTCTGCAACGGGGACTAGGTCTCGTCCTCGAAAATGTTCAAGGTACTCAGTCAATCGTAGTATTATCTTTATTTTTTATTCTATTATGTTTTTTTTAAAGTTTTTTTTATGTAGAAATAATACTGTGATTGTGCCAAATCATTTTTGAAATCATAACATAACTTGTGATTATTGTTCTTCCAATCTTGATTTTGATTCGTGCGATATAAATAAAAATTATTTAATTGGTGCATTGTAGAAGTTGTTTATGCCTAAGACTTGTTTTGTATGCATAGCTGTTAAACTTTCATTGTGTGTATTATTTTTCATATGATTTTGCAATCATATACAAAGTTATATAGACAATATAGGCATTAATGTTAAATGCGGAAACAGAGATCAAACTATTCTAACCAATACAACAATTATACCCTTAATTATATATTTAACAAACACACCTCGTTATGCACTGAGAAATTGCATTATTCAAATAATATAAGGTGTATGATGGTACAGTAAAAATATCTCAACTTTTTTCTTCGATACTCTGAAACACATATTACTTTGAATATAGCCAACTAGATTCTCGTAGCGAAGGGATTAACAATGAAATAAATGTGCTTTCACGCTTTGTATTACATCTGTATAGTTGTATATTGTTTTCACTTGAACAGGCACCTTTTGCCATATATTAGATACAATGAATTCGATTTTGAATAACCATTGTAACTATTCACGCAGGTTCGGTAGTGGGATAGAGAATTGGTTTTGGAAATTGTGCGTGTTGTCTTTGAACTCGAGAGGCACCTCCAAAGGCGTAGCGTGGGGTACACGGGGGTACACCCTGGGCCACTGGGCACCTCCATATGATGGAGAAAACCTCCTAATTATGTAAATGGTGCATACTTCACTAAACTTTATTTTGCTCGATGCGTTCAAGTTGCGTATGCTGAATTATGGAATAGAATCAAAAGCCTGCAGTTGCCCCCTTATTCCTAAACCTCATCCGCCTTTGCGAATACAATCGCTCTGTGAACATGTAACACGCCACTACCGTGGTTTGCTAAATTACAGTGTACAATTCATGAAGATAGAGATATCCATAATTACACTGTGCACATGTACAAAACGAGAGGAGAAGCAGAGCAAAGCAGAGTAATACAAATATCTATATAAATTAGCAAATGGAACATAAAAAAGCACGAGTGCCCCTTGTTCTGAATCCTGTCCGCCGTGAGACTAGTGATAACAAATGCACAATGAAGTTCAATACAAGTTGTATTCATGCACAAACTCTCTTCTTATCCATGCTCTCTGAAACATGCAATCTGGTTTCGTTTCATGAATATAATATTGGAAGGAATTGTTCACTCGTTTTGCATGTACATGACTGTGCTATGACTCATAGAAGTTTGGCGCAATATACCTTTTCCCGATGCTGTAACTATAACTAATATGCTGGAAATTATGTTTCTTGTATGACAGTTGAGCAAATAAAGATAAATACTTAATAACTATTGCAGATCCAAACTATGGCAATGGTGACCCAAACACAGATACAGTATACAAGCATGGTACATAGGATACGAACAATCATTATTTTCCAAAGTTTTACAAAAGGACACATATTTGGTGATATTTCGTGCCCCCAATATTTTGAAGAAAAAACAAACACTAGGAAACATAAAGGGACATTTTTTCTCGAAAAACACAAAACTACTTAAGGTGTACGTGCCCCCAATAAATGTGCATGCTCCCCCTCCTAACTAGTCCGACCACGCTACGCCACTGAGAATGGGACAGGTTTCGGTTTTTCTGATTTCCCTTTCTTTAAACAGAAATTTATGATATAAATGATCAGCTGTTACATTATCCACTGGATAGTCGTAACCGTGTCAGTGCAATGAGTAAGTGAATGCACTTTGCAAGTTTGCTCATTATTCAGCCGTATTATATAAACGTCCAATTAACTAGCATTACCCAGTGGACTTCAATATACATTGTAACAACAATTCATCACTTGCAATTTCAGTGCAGGGTACTCTAAAATGAGTTGACTAATTATCCTATAATTTGATTAAAGTTCTATAAAAAATACACGAAATCACAATGATGTCCAACTGAGGACGAAATACAGGTTTTGAAATAGCTGTTAATGATCTCTCTATTATAATTATTTTAACAAAACATATTCATGCACCATTTTGTTTCTAAAAAGGTTGAAACTAATGCTCTTTTACATAGCGCTCTCTTGTGTTTTAACGGCTCGTGTTTAATGATAACAGGCTTTTTATTTAGTTGTGTGTAATGTGGTATACCTTTCGAGCATAGTGGAGTTTATACTACTATAGTTTTTAAAGTTATGGTTTTGGTTACAAAACTTCAGTTTGACCCAGACTGTTCTATCCCTTTATATTTTGTCGATTATCAGTCAATAATTATCATACTTATGTGTTGTCATTTCCAAAATCCATAAAACCATTATTCAAGTTATTAACATGAAAAGTGACAATCATTTCAAATCACCAGCGGAGCATCGTTATGAAGAGCTCTGATAGTAACGACCAAACGCTCTGATCAAGATCATTTCGATCATTTTTGTCTGGCCCCAGCTGTTTGTATGTATCTGTTTGTTATCCATATATGACGTCATTGGTCTTCACATTATAGGTCCTCGTTATAATGAGGTTCCACCGAAGGATGTATGCTCATTTTGTTCAACTTACCATTCAGTTCTCAAATAAGTCCAACATTATATCACTGAAGGCCTTCCGGAGCATGTAGCATACGCCGACTAGTCAGGTTGATACGGGAAACTAGAATGTTCCGTACCAGTCTCAATGAAAGTGGGTATACTAAAAAATATTCGCCTGTCGTCTCAGAGTAAAAGGAAATACTGACAACTTGAATGTTTGGTGGTATTCTCAAACTAACCAGCTATACGGAACAGGTGATTGTTCGGTTAGTAGCAATCTTAATACGAAGTAGACACTTAACTCAATGTCCTATAGCAGTCTTCATGAAACGTAGATCTGTACTGGTAAAACTTAAATGTTTGATGGAAATATCAATACAAGATGAAAACGTAATTGTTCGGCAGTAGTCTAAACAAACTGAATGATGAAGTTTGAATGTTCGTCAATCCTCATAAGAAAGAAGTAGAAACTGCAAACTTTAATATTCGGTAGAAATCTCAATATGATGTTTACTGAGAAAAGGAAATGTTCGGTGGTTGTCCAATTGAAGGTGAATACTGTAAAGTTGAATGTTCGGTGCTAAACGTGATACAGGTCGATACTAAAAAAATTAACATTTTGGTTTGTACCAGTCTCAATAAAAGAGGTAAGGGCCTCCTGTAAACTTGGATGCTAGGCAGTAGTCGAACAAAAAGTACACTGAAGTTGACACTGTTTAACAGTCCTTTCAATAAGAAGTAAATACTGTAAACGGCAATGTTCGGGAGAAGCAGTCTCAATACTATATTAGATAGTGGGAAAACTATATGTTCAGTGGTATTCGCTACGTGGATACTGGAAACTTTTCGAACGTTCGGCAGTAGCAGAGAAGGAAGAAGCCTCAATCAAAGTTACACTTAGTGTTGTCTGGTATGTATAGCCTTCATCACTGAATCGGTACAGTTGAAGAGTCCTAATCCTGGGACATTTATTTAAATTAAAATTCATGTACCCAGTATATCCAATGCGACAGATAAATATGTCCCTGGTTCATGTTCAGAAACACTTAATGTATCGCAGTCCTACGTACAACGCAAAACATACAGTCTAGTGAATGCTTCAATCTCATAACGTCGTGTATGGCAAACAAAAAGTTGTACATGGGATTGATTGCGTATTTGGAGATACGCTAGAAATGCATAGGTGAAATGGGCATCAGAGCATGGATGTGACAAAGCCTGGTAGGGAGTATGATAATTTTTTTTCATATTTGCATTGCCCGGTATACAATAGTGGCTCTGAACTCTGCCTTCGTACGGTGTTCATGTCGTCTGTTTCCCGCCAATCGTCTGATCGCCATGCAAAGTAGTTCGGGCGTGCCACCGCGTGTAGTGCACATGTGATTTCTGTATAAAACAACTTTATAGCAATGATTGCACCCAGACCTCATTGAGGTGTGTGCCATCTTACATATTATAATGATATAGTTCCTAACCATATCCGTGTACTTATGCTAATGCATGTACCCGCGGGCCTCAACACTCTATAGGCCAAGTCCAATGTGTTACATCATCAAGCCAACGTAGCAACCAGGCCGAACTATACCGGCCAAGTCCAGTTTGGACTGTGCTCATTCCCCCCCCCCCCCCCCCCCCTCTATTTCACATAATGATGGCGACAAACCCAACACAAGCATTTAAAGGCATATATGCGTGGGTTATTAGACGCGTGGATCCATCTTGCGCACTTTTACGCACGGTACGTAATCCCCATTGGCTCAGTTATAAGTAGCGATCGCAAACTGTCCCCACGTCCGAATACCGGAGTAAAAAATGCATACAAAATGGTCGCGTTCGGAATGTTTGTACTAGTCGAATGGAGATCCATCAGAGATGTTTACGAGCGAAAATATCACGTAACACGCTTAACCGCAAATACTTCAAAGCGCCGCTGTTTGATGTCTTAGGTGACAGCGTGAGAAATTCTTGCTGCATGCAATTTCATAAGAAGGCCCGTGTTCAGATATTTCGAAGCACCGCTCATCGATCGATCCAACACATATCGTGAGTTTACCTCGAGAGATTACGGTGGAGTCGAGTTGGAATTTGCTGACTACCCTTTATAACCCACGCATATATGACTTTAACGGTAGAGTTTCGCGATGGACCCTAATTTTTCGAACAAATCCCAAACAAAAAAAGGATGGTTTAGTGTCAATTCACTTTTTGTTTCAGTTTGTCTCTTATCGGGAAGATGTGGCTTGTAGCGGATTAGGTTTTGGTTCGCAATTTGTCGAATTCGATTCTTGCGAGCGTACTCATAATAATTTACTTACTTCCTACACGATTGAACGATTGAACATTTATATCATAAATATCTTTATAACGAATGCGAAATTCGGGAAACCCAAACCTGCTCAATGTTGCTTTTGGTAATACTAAATAATTGCATAAGGTGTGTAAAAACCGCTAGAGTTATATATAAGTAAGTCTGTCAATTTATACAACGTTACTCAATACAATGTGGAATAATAAACCGTGCGGAACTTTTCATCCCCACCTTTCGCGCAGGGATTATTATTGATTATACGCTTCTATGCCGCTAGATGGCGGCAAACCGAATAGTGTTTTGTGATAACATTGACAGTGGTCTTTGCGTACAGAATGCTCCCTCCTCATTGCGTCTTCCTTCACCACATCCCTGTTCACCGCTTCCCGGGTTTAAAAGCCTATTGCTTTCCGCGGTAGTCATGTCCTCATGTTATGTTGTGTTAGTATCCCATCTATGCATGGACTGAGTGGATGAAGAAATCAGAATTGGTACAGCATCTTTTACATCCATTGTAGCACGTTTTTCATTCAGCAGTAAGTTTATCCATAAATGCTGTTCTAAACCCTAGTGTAGTAAATGCGTGTAACTGTTTAGAACGTATTCCTTAATATTATTGAAGGGCCCAAGAGCCTGGTAAGCTGCAACCAGGTAAATCTACTAAGCCATGTATAGTATGAGTCTTGGGTAACATGTAGTTCTTGATGACATGTACTTGTCCTTTGTCTATTGAAGCATCGTATAACCCATTTATGCAAATGAGGTTTGTAGACTAGAGCGAAACCAACCATTGTTGAATGTTGATCCCAGGAACAGAAATGCTGAATTCTGTTTTAACCAAGTTTTCAAGAAGTCCCTCCTAAGAATATAGAGGAATTATGTATACCTGAGATAGATAGATAGATCGATATATTATATGACCTATAAAGATACTGGTGTGCGATTGGTCAAAATGCTGTCACGTGACCATCGCTACAAGGATGAGAAGCGTTATATTGACCGATCAGTCAATATAACGCCGTTATATTGACCGGTGACGTAATTTACGTCACAATGTTTTTGTGAAGATGAACAATGTGCGCGTATTAGCATCCTGGCACGCGCAGCGTTGTTAAGCTTTCCACGGAGATTGCCCGATCCGAAAGTAAATTTGAAAGGAAGGTCGAATAAAGAAGCATTTTGCGCAGCATTTCGATAACAACACACTGTTCTACTGGAAGGATTTCGCCTTTTCTCTTGTCCATAATTTTATTTCAACACCAAATTTATATTGATCTTGATTTGTATCTATATAGGTCATCATAATATAACAGATATTGACTTTTTTCTTCGGGAACCATATAACATTTGAGATCCTCGAGGGAAGTTATATTTGTGTCGAGGGACATTATATTTTCCGAAGCGCGTAGCGCTGAGGAAAAATATAGTATTCCGAGAAAAAAAATATAACTCCCCAAGGTACAATCAAAAAATTTATTTGAATATTGTATCACAGTCCTTAAAGTTTAAATTATGGCGAGGTACTAAAACAATGTGAATATCAAAGGTCGGGTCATGGCACTATTATATAAATCATTTCAATTGGCAAGTGACAATAAAAAAAAACATTTTTGTGCAATTCTACTTTATATTTTATTTATGCATGAATGTATTAATTAATTATGTATCATTATATTTGTCGCAATATTATTTTCCTGATATACGCTGTAAACTAAATATCAACCACCATCATTTCAAATGTTTTATTTTTTTAGCATAAAGAGATTTTAAAAAGTCATGGTACTAAAATGGTATTATTCATATAACTGCACATCGTAGCCTGAAAGCTAAATTGTAGACAATTGCACAATCAAATAAATCATATAAATTATGAATTATGGAATAGAATCAAAAGTCTGCAGTTGCCCCCTTATTCCTAAACCTCATCCGCCTTTGGGAATACAATCGCTCTGTGAACATGTAACGCGCCACTACCGCGGCTTGCTAAATTACAGTGTACAATATCATGAAGATATATATATCCATAATGATACTGAGTACATGTACAACAGAGCGGAGAAGCAGAGCAAAGCAGAGCAATACAACTATCTATAGAAATTAGCAAATGGAATATAACAAGCACGAGCGCCCTTTTGTATGAATTGAATCCTTTCAGCCGTGGGACCATTGATAACAAATGCACGATGAATTTAAAGTTGTATTTATGCACAAACTCTCTCGTTATCCATGCTCTCTGAAACATGCAATCTGGTTTCGTTTCATAAAATTATACTGGAAGGAATTGTTCAATCGTTTTTCATGTACATGTGCTATGACTCATATAAGTTTGGCGCAATATAACATGTCATTCTTGTAGTGAGAGAGGCAGTATTATTTGATACCAAATACAACATACTGATAACGATGACACTTACTTATTCTTATGCTGTAACTATAACTAATATGCTGGAAATTATGTTTCTTGTATGACAGTTGTGCAAGTAAAGATAAATGTTTAATAAATATTTGCGAGTCAAACGTTGGCAGTGGTGACCTAAACACGGATATAGCATGGAACATGGGACAAACAGTCATTGTTTTCCAAAGTTTGAAAAAGGACAAACATTTGTCAGATACGTTGTAAAATCATCGTAATTGTAGTGCATCGAGTATTAATTGCAATCATCATTATGGCCATACAATATTAAATGAAGCATTTCGGAATATAATTATACATAATAAGGTTTCATTTCTATTTCGCCCTGTATGATAACATATCAGGTATAAGCGTTTACACTGCATAACTGGACCTAGTAATATCGTCAAAATTATCGAAACTTACTCGGTGGTTCTCTTATACCTTGTTGTACTCGTATTAATAATAGAAAAGTGCGCAGTGGCGTAGCGACCAGGGGGCATATTTTGAAGAAAAAACAATAGAAAACATAAAGGGACACTTTGTTTTCAAAAATAAAAAACAAACAAAGAACTACATAAGGTGTGTCCCCAATAAGTGTGCGTACCCCCCCCCCCCCCCCCTCTATCAGTCCGACCACGCTACGCCACGTTGTTGACATGTGCAAAATTTATGAGGTATGATGAAAAAGCGAGAATTCCAATTGGATTTTTAGGATTTGGATAATGTTACAAGATCCCTTTAAGTTCAATTAAAACAATACCACAAAACGGAAGATATAGCAAACCAAAACTGGGTCCACCTTTTAAAACTATCCGTTAAAATGAGAAGAAGCAGGGTATATGATGATATGAACGATCAGGAAAAACACAAAGCAAAACAAACACATTTATTTCAGGATCATAACATGTTTTGCTTTACAATTATCAACAAAACCTTCATAATTATAATAATACATGATGTGTTAAATATATCCCCTTGTTCGCTTACAATGAAAACCCCACTTTTTAAAAGTGTCTAGCGTTAGCAGATCATCATGTACACCAGCCATTTGTGATCCGTCGCCAAAGACCATGAGACCAAAACCACTGGTTTAATTGTGGGTAAGCAGGGTGGGGGGGGGGGGGGGGGGGGGGTCAACATGACTGATCGTTGCCTCAGACCACTGGTTTAGATGGCCGAGACCGATACAAAGTGGACCTTTCTGAATTTTACGGTTATGGTCTTGCGTAACACGGGTAGCATGGTAACACTGTACAGTTATACAGCTTGTATATAAAACATAGAACCTTTATCTTTGAAACTGTATTTTAAAATTAGAACTTTATAAATCATTGAACAAATGAACACTAATGCATCAAATATTAGTGTATGTAGCATATATGTACCTGTGCTAAGTATGGATTCACACATTAAATTTATCCTATATTGTGCAACGGCTTCTTGTTCTCATTTGTTGTCTTAGGTGTTCAATCAATGTTTGAAATTGCTTTTTAAAAAGTCATTTAGTCGATCACAACATGACGATGTGTTTTGTAAGTGGTGGGTGGTTTACCCTAGCACAATCATTTTCTTTTCTAAAACATACACATATTACGTATGACTCTAGTGGTTTTTCATACCTTGTTGTACTCACATTACCAGAAGAGGCATGAAGCAGGTTCTGGGTTTTCGAATGTCCCTTTCATTTTAAAGATACGAACGAATTTCAAACAAAAAAGGAACGGTGCACAGCGTCAGTGCATTGAGTTAGCGAATACCACTTTGCATTTTCGCTCGTTACTAGGCCATATTAGACATGTCATTTCTTGAAATAGATATTATATTAACCATTCTTCACTTTTGGCACATGTCAAAATGTTCGGATTGTTAATAAACACTGGAAAAAATAAGTTGTAACGGTGCACAACGTCAATGCAATGAGTTAGCGAATACTACTTTGCATTTTCGCTCGTTAGTAGGCCATATTAGACATGTCATTTCTTGAAATAGATATTATATTAACCATTCTTCACTTTTGGCACATGTCAACAAAGTGTCTATAATTATATTCCTTAAATGATATACATTTGTTTTGTCTTTTATTCAAAATTATTTGCGGTTATTGTGGACCCTACAATAATTCGATAATTTTGAACAAGCCGTTGTTAAAAATAAATATTTAAAATGCTAACACTTAAAACAAAAATACAGGAGGCTTTTAAATACTTGTTGATGATGTCTCTATTATAATTAATTTAACAAAACATCTTCATGCACATTTTGTTGTTAAAAAGTTGAAACTAATGCGGTTTTAGTGAGCGCCCTCTTGTGTTTGAACGGCTTTTGTTTGATTATAACAGGCTTTTTACTTAGTCGTTTGTAATGTGTTATACCTTTCGAGCATAGTGGAGTTATACATATTAGTTTGTATAGTTCGTAATGTTATGGTGCAGGTTTTGGTTACTAAAGTTCAGTTTGACCAAGACATTTCTATCCCTTTATATATAGTCGATTATCAGTCAATAATTATAATAATTATGTGTTGTCATTTCCAAAATCCATGAAACCATAGTTTCAGTTATTAACATGAAAAGTGTCAAACATTTCAATCAACAGCGGAGCATCGTTATGAAGAGTTCTGATAGTAATGGCAAAACCCTCTGATCAAGATCACTTTTCTCTGGCCCCAGCTGTTTGTATTTATCTGTTCATTACCCTGATATAAAGTCATGGTCTTTACAATATAGGTCCTCGTTATAATGATGTTCCACTGTACGATGTATGCTCATTTTGTTCAACTTACCATTCAGTTCTCGTATTAGTCCGACATTATATCAATGAAGGCCTTCCGGAGCATGTAGCATATGCCGACTATTCAGGTTGATACTGGAAACTCGAATGTTCCGTACTAGTCTCAATGAAAGTGGGTAAACTAAGAATATACGACAGTCGTCTCAGAATAAAAGGAAATACTGACAACTTGAATGTTTGGTGTTATTCTCAATACAAGCAGCTATACGGAATAGGTGATTGTTCGGTTAGTAGCAATATTAATACGAAGTAGACACTAAACTGAATGTTCTAGCTGCAGTCTTCATGAAACGTAGATCTGTACTGGTAAAACTTAAATGTTTGATGGAATTATAAATACTAGATGATATGGAGAAATGAATGTTCGGCAGTAGTCTGAACAAACTGAATGATGAAGTTGAATGTTCGGCAACCCTCTCAAAAGAAAGAAGTAGAAAATGCAAATGTTCGGTAGAAATTTCAATACGATGTATACTGGGAAAAATGAATGTTCGGTAGAAATCTCAATACGATGTATGCTGGGAAAAATGAATGTTCGGTGGTTCTCCAATTAAAGGTGAATACGGTAAAGTTGAATGTTCGGTGGCATATACAACTGAATCCAAAATGTTGTATGCTTGTTTTGTAGCAGTCTCAATAAAAGAGGAGAGTGCCTCCTGAAAACTTGGATGTTCGGTGGTATAGTTGAGCAAAAAACAGTATACTGAAGTTGTAAATGTTCAGCAATCCTCTCAATAAAAAAGAACTTGATACTGTAAATGTCAATGTTTGGTAGCAGCAGTCTCAATACTGAGAAAACTGGAATGTTCGGTGGTATGTGCAATGCAGGTGGATACTAAAAACTTGTTGAACGATCGGCAGTAGCAGAGTGGGTAGTAGCCTCAATAAAAAGTTACACTTTGTCTTGTGTGGTATAGCTTTTATCGCTAAAAAGGGTACTGTTGAAGAGTCCTAATCCTGGGACATTTATTTAAATATTTGATCCCATATAGAGCGCATGTACCTCAGTATAGTCAAAGTGAAAGACAAATATGTTCCTGGTTCCTTTTCAGAAACACTTAATGTATCGCATTCCTACATACAACGCAAAACATAAATCCCATAACGTCGTGTATGTACAGAAAACACGCATAGAAATGCGCATTATAATATTGCTGCGATTGTGGCAAAGTGTTACATGGGATTGCGTATAGGGAGATATGCTGAAAATACATATTATGTCAAATGTGCATCAGACCATGGACCGGTGATCAGACAAAGCTTAGTACAGTGAGTATAATATTTTTTGCTCATATTTGCAATGCCAGATAGATGTAACAATAGTTGCTCTGAACTTTGCCTACGGTGATGACGTCATCTGTTTCCCGCCAATTGTCTGATCGCCAAGAAAATGTAGTTCTGGCGTGCCACCGCGTGTAGTACGCCTTTGATTTTTTTTTTCAAAACAACTATATTGATGATTGCACACAGACATCATAGAGGCGTGTGCCAGCTTACATATGATAATATAGTTCCTAACCTTATCCATAATATTATGCAATGTTGTACGATTAAAGCATGTACACGCGGGCCTCAACACTCTAGGCCAAGTCCAATGTGTTACATCATCAACGTTTAATAGCACCAGGCCGAACCATAACGGCCAAGTCCTTTCGGACTGTGCTGATTTGATTTGATTTTTGATTTTTTTTTTTTTTTTTTTTGGGGGGGGGGGGGGGTATTGTACGATATTGCTCGCAAGATGGCGACAAACTCAACACAAGCATTTTACGGTAGAGTTTCGCGGATCTGTCTGAATTTGTGTGGTCTAAATTGTTCGAACATAATCATAACCCGCACCGAAACAAAATTGGTATAGTGTCCATTCATCGTTTGTTTCAGTCTTTAATCGTGAAGATGTGGCATGTAGCGGACTTGTCGAGTTCAATTCTTGCGGGCGTGCTCAGAAGAATTCACTTACTTCTTACACATTTATACTTCTCCACTAGAGACTTCCCAATCCGAACATTTCAATCATATATATCTGTATAACGAATCCGAAATTCAGGAAACCAAAATCTGCTCCATGTTCATATTGGCAATACGAAACATATGCATAAGGTATGTGAAAACCGCTAGAGTTCTAAGTAAAGTTAGCCGATGTATACAACGTTGATCAATACGATGTTGAATAATGAACCGTGCTGAACTTTTCACCCCCGCCTTTCGCGCAGGTATTATTATTGATTATACGCTTTTATGCCGCTAGATGGCGGCAAACCCGATAGTGTGTTGTGATAACATTGACAGTGGTCTGTGCGTACAGAATGCTCCCTCCTCATTGCGTCTTCCTTCACCGCATCCCTGTTCACCGCAGCGGCAGCATCCCAGGTTCAAAAGCCTATTGGTTTCCCCTGTAGTCATGTCCTCAACTTATGTTGTTCTACTATCCCATCTATGCATGGACTGAGTGGATGAAGGAATCAAATTGGTACAGCATCTTTCTACTGTATTGCAGCACGTATTTCCTTCAGCAGGGTAGTTAATCCATAATTGCTGTTCTAGACCCTGGTGTAGTAAATGGGTACCTGTAACTACTAAATCTACTAAGCCATGTATAGTATGAGTCTTGAGTAACATGTAGTTCTTGATGAAATGTACTTGTCATTTGTCTATTGAAGCATCGTATAACCCATTTATACTCTAATGTGCATACATGGCTGCATTACAGAATAAGTTAATATACATGTATACACTGCAACAAATACAGAATACATCACACAACAATACGTATTTATTAATACATGTATGCATGCTTTTTGAGCGGAGCTGAAGCCACAATTGTCTCAGCTTGATTATAATTGTTCACTCATATAATTAAAACGTCAAATAATAACAGTCTTGCTTAATAAAAACATAAATACACTACAATCATGACAATGATAGTTGATTACAGATATTAAATGGAAAGTTGAGTTTTGGTAGAGAGGGCGCTAGACTACTTAATTGGTTTGTGAGGTTATGAAAAACTGAGTGTAAAATTTGAAAGAGCATAATATTTAAACAATAAAATCATCTTTGTTTGATCAAAATCGGTTCAGAAACGGCTGAAGTATCCGTAAATATAACAATTTGTAATAAACCCGGGGCCCCGGGTTTATTAGAGAATTTTGAACCAGCCGTTACAAATTTTTAAAAAATGCTTCCTCTTTTCAAAAAGTTACAAAATAGGTATTTAAATAGTTGTTGGTTATTTCTCTATCTAATCACTATTTCAACAAAGCATCACATGCACAATATTTTATTCAAAATGGTTGAAACCGACGAGTGTTTAGAGAGCGCCCTCTTACGTTGTAACGGCTCTATTTGAATGATAACATGATCTTTACTACGTCATTTGTAATTTTGTGTTCCTTTCTAGTTATAACTATTAGTTTGTAATGTAATGATGCAGGTTTTGGTTACTAAAATTCAGTTTCACTAAAACTGTACTCTCCTTACCAGAACTCAACTATCCCTTTAAGCAAGTTTAATAATATCAGTTTCGCTTTATGAAAAGATAAAGAAAGCATACTGATAGTTGCACAGAGAATACAAAGTCCAATAATAACAGATCTTTTTTCATTTAATGATTGATTTGTCGTTCTCCTTTGTGACATTGTGCATTATCCAAATACTTCTCTGCATTTTGCATGTAAACTGTATGAATGTAAACAATTGTTATGAATAATCGCCAGGTCACACATGCCTACATGTAGTTGATAAGCTCTGGATTTACTGTTGAAATGGAGCCCTTTATAGATAAACACAGATTTGTAGCCGATTCAATCGCAGTCTATTCTTTGTCTTTTTAAAAGCTTATATGTTATTTTTAATAAGTACTTTAACATTCATGTTATCATATATCAAAAAAAGCATTAGAACATATGAGATGATTCTTTTAATTTTTCTGTTTGGTTTTTTAGTTAAGTTATGTAGAAATAATACTGTGATCATGCCAAATCATTACAATTTTCCTGAAACTACAACATATTACTTGTATTCATTGTTCTTCCAATAGTCCAGTCAATATAGGGTCTTGACCTCGGCTAAATTGCAATATGGGAATTTTTTTCGGAATCCTGTTCATGAAACTACCCTGAACAACATAATAAAAGTCCTAAGAAATTGAAGCTAGGGAAGGTGGTTTAATTTGCATTATAAAGATAATTAGCTAATTTGCATATTTCTGAAATGTGGTCAGGGGTCATTTTCTATCTAGAAATAGTACAATATTGATTACAAAAAACGATTATGCTAGGGTAATTTAGGACAAGGAATCCATTAACGGTGCTCATTTGCATGTTTCGTATAGGCAACGCCCTAAAAGCCAAGATAGCTGCCCCTAATTTGGATATTTATGAATATTATTGGTTTTCAGTGGTTACAGCCTCTAATAAGCAATAATTCCAGATTATTATTTTTTCATTCATGTTTTAATTATGTAGTGAAGCTATTTCAGATTAGTTGCCACCTTGGCAACTTCTATCAATGCATATAATTTGCATAATTGGGTTCTTTACCTAATTTGCATATTCCCCCAAATTGAGTATATTGGGAACCCGGAAAGTAAAAATGACAAGTTATACTACTTTTCCAAGGATTTGGGGAGCAACAAGTCCATTTTTTATACTTATTTCCATATAGCACCATGGCAACCTTCTTAAATCCAAGATGGCTGCTCCTCAAATTTCACATGTAATGATACACAACTTCATTCTTTTGGTTATATTAGAACAATATTATAGTTTTTGGACTCTCAATTATTGGAATTAGCAATTGGAATACTTAAATTTCAATGTAGCTGGTTGCTAACAGTAAACAATTATGCTCTCAAAATGCAAACAAAAATGCCGTTAAAGTGGCAAATAGCATTATCTTCTTTAAAATGCCAAAGACGGCCATCTTGGATTTATGTGAGTTGCCAAGGGGATACGTCGAATTAGGTATCATAAATGGATTTCCTGCCCCCCAAAACCTTGGAAAAGTGGTATTTCTCGTCATATGCAAATTAGGTAAATAATACAATTATGCTAATTATATGCATTGCTATAGGTAATTGTCAAGGCGGCAACCAATCTGAAGTATCTTTGATATACATTTAGAACATGATTAAAGAAAAAAACACTATAAGTATTGCTTATTTTCGGCTGTAGCCACTGAAAACCAATAATATTCATAAATATGCAAATTAGGAAGCAGCCATCTTGGATTTCAGGGTTTTGCCCATATGGCACTCGCAAACGAGCACAGGAAATGGATTCCTTGCCCCAAAATACCTTAGAATATTTGTTTTAATTACTAGTGCACTATTCCTAGATAGAAAATTACCCCTGACCTTATTTCACAATTATGCAAATTTACTAATTATCTTTATAATGCAAATTAAACCACTTTCCCTAGCTCCGATTTCTTAGGACTTTTTGTATGTTATTCAGGGGAGTTTCCTGAACGAAATTCCGAAGAAAAATCCCATGTTGCAATTTTGCCGAGGTTACCCCCTAATATTTGCTAGATTGGCTGGACTACAAACTTGATTTTGATTTCTGCCATATAATTAATTTCTTTCATGAGTGCATTGTAGAGGTTTTCTTTTGACTAAGACTTGTTTTCATGCAGAGCTCTAAAACTGTCATTAGTGACATGTCTATATTATTTTTCAAATGATTTTGCTAGCATATAACAAATAATATAGACAATAAAGACACAAATAAGATGAGGTTTATGATGGTACAGTACAAATATCTTAACTTTTCCCTTCGATATTCTGAAACACATATTACTTTGAATATAGCCCACGGGATTCCTGTAGCGAAGGGGTTAACAATGAAATAAATGGCGTTTTTCACGCTTTGTATTACATCTGTCTAATTGTATAATTTTGTTTACTTGAACGGGCACCTTTTGCAAAAGTTTAGATACAAATTAAATTAGATTTTGAATAAACACGCAGGTTCGGTAGTTGGATAGAGAATTGGTTTTGGAAATTGTGCAATCCATGTTGTCTTTGAACTTGAGAGGCACCTCCAGTGGCGTAGCGTGGGGGTACACGGGGTACACACTGGGCCACTGGGCACCTCCATGTGATGGAAAAAACCTCCTGATGATGTAAATGGTGCATACTTCACTAAAATTTATTTTGCTCGATGAGTTCAAGTTGCGCATGCTGAATTATGGAATAGAATCAAAAGTCTGCAGTGGCCTCCGTATTCCCAAACCTCATCCGCCTTTGGGAATACATCGCTCTGTGAACATGTAACACGCCACTACCGCGCTTTGCTAAATTACAGTGTACAATATCATGAAGATATATATATATCCATAATGATACTGAGTACATGTACAAGAGGGCGGAGAAGCAGAGCAAAGCAGAGCAATACAAATATCTATAGAAATTAGCAAATGGAAAATAAGAAGCACGAGCGCCCTTTTTTATGAATTGAATCCTTTCAGCCGTGGGACCATTGATAACAAATGCACGATGATTTTCAAGTTGTATTTATGCACAAACTCTCTCCTTATCCATGCTCTCTGAAACATGCAATCTGGTTTCGTTTCATAAAATTATACTGGAAGGAATTGTTCAATCTTTTTTCATGTACATGTGCTATGACTCATATAAGTTTGGCGCAATATAACATGTCATTCTTGTAGTGAGAGAGGCAGTATTATTTGATACCAAATACAACATACTGATAACGATGACACTTACTTATTCTTATGCTGTAACTATAACTAATATGCTGGAAATTATGTTTCTTGTATGACAGTTGTGCAAGTAAAGATAAATGTTTAATAAATATTTGCGAGTCAAACGTTGGCAGTGGTGACCTAAACACGGATATAGCATGGAACATGGGACAAACAGTCATTGTTTTCCAAAGTTTGAAAAAGGACAAACATTTGTTCAGATACGTTGTAAAATCATCGTAATTGTAGTGCATCGAGTATTAATTGCAATCATCATTTTGGCCATACAATATTAAATGAAGCATTTCGGAATATAATTATACATAATAAGGTTTCATTTCTATTTCGCCCTGTATGATAACATATCAAGTATAAGCGTTTACACTGCATAACTGGACCTAGTAATATCGTCAAAATTATCGAAACTTACTCGATGGTTCTCTCATACCTTGTTGTACTCGTATTAATAATAGAAAAGTGCGCAGTGGCGTAGCGACCAGGGGGCATATTTTGTAGAAAAAACAATAGAAAACATAAAGGGACATTTTGTTTTCAAAAATAAAAAACAAACAAAGAACTACATAAGGTGTGTCCCCAATAAGTGTGCGTGCCTCTCTCCGCCCCCCCCCCCCCCCCTATCAGTCCGACCACGCTACGCCACTGAACATGGGCCAGGTTTCGTTTCTTTCGAATTTCCCTTTCGTTAACAAGATAGTTACTATTGATGTTAAACTATCCACTGGATAGTCGTAATCGTGTCAGTGCAACGAGTTCGTGAATATCACTTTGCAATTTTGCTCATTACTCAGCCATAATGATATAACGTTCATTTAACTCGAAATGTTCACACATTACTCAGTGGACATGTCAAATAATATCAAAATACATTGTATCAACCATTCAAATAATACAATTATGCTAATTATATGCATTGCTATAGGGCAATTCCAAGCAAACATTGACATAAGCACCCATTTTTCAAATTCGTCGAATCATAACATATTTGGTATCAAATTAAAGCTTAATGATTAAACTATTCAGAAATGCACTTTGTTCAAAAAAAATTTTGCCGTAAACTATTATTTCATAGGAATTAATTAGCATAAATTAATTTTCAATTATTTTCACAAAATATACTTGTAAATATTAAGCTTAAAAGAGCTGCAAAAATAGGTTTTCATAAAATTTTCTTTCAGTGTTGGAAGAACATTACTTCAATTTATCAGATAAATATCTATTTCGGCATTTTCGCTCTTTGTTCTGCTTCAGTGACTGTTTCATTTATAGTCATCTATATGTCATGCTGTTACCCTAAAAACAGGTATTTTTAATATTTCTGGAAAAATATGAATGGGAATGAAATTATTTTTTGTTTCTTCTTCATTCACCCATAGGGCTATATTATGGATGCTAAATAGCAGCATTATCTTTTATCACTAATTAATCTAAGCAATATCAATTTGGTCACGCTGTTACTTTTTGGGTAACAGCGGGACGCAACCTACTTTTTTTTGTGCAATATCTCAAGAATCGTTGGATGGATTCTGTTCAAACTTTGTACAAGACATGTATTCAGAGGTATGGATTATCTGATACATTTTGGGGCCATGAGGTCAAAGGTCAAAGGTCACAGCTAATTAATATGCAAAAAATATATTATTCTCAAGATATTTCAAGAATCCTTGAAGGATGACATGATAATTAATACTGGTATGCGTTCAGTGAAGTAGATGACCTGATTATAGAATTTGGTCATGGGGTCAAAGGTCAACAGGTCAAATTATTGTAGTTTATTTTTTATCTCACAAAAAAATGCCAGAATTAATGTTAGAAAGAGTACTGTAGATAAAAGAAAATTCTATGAAAATGTTTGGAGCACAGGTCAAAGGTCACTCGGATAATTACCAATTCAAACACAAAAACTTACTGACATTGAAATCATGTTACATGAAACAAATCACTTGTAGATATGCACTGTGCCACATAAAATTAAACATTTGTTTGCTAATTTGAGAAATAAGGTCAAAGGTCAGATGTCAAAGGTCTAATATTTCATTGTTGCAATTAAGTTTGTATTTTGGGTTTGATATTTGATGGTTCCTCAAACTAAATTCTGAAAAAGATAAGAATTTCAGTTTTGTCCAAAAACATTTTTGATCAATAGAGGGCGCTAGTCTGCAAATTTGTGTCATGCGAACCATCATTTCAGAGCATCTGGGTTATATTACCCATTCATCTAACTTTCTGTATAGATTCTGGATGACTACATCAAAATTATATAATCTTATTCATCTCATCAATATCTCCATAACATGTACAATTCAGAGGTCACGCTGTTACCGTCACGCTGTTACCGTGCACAGATACGTTTATGATATCATATTTACTATGAACATTGGATTTTTTCTACATTTTTATTTGGATGTTCTAGCTTGATGTCTAGTACAAAGAATCAATGTGACAAAATTGCAAAATGTTCCTGTAGTTCACAGAGTTTGCTTAGTTTCTTACCATGTAAGAAACCCATGTCTTTTTGCCGTCACGCTGTTACCGCAGATATTGATATTCATAATTCATAATTTAGTGGGAATTTTGATTTTCTTTCCTATTGTAAATAATTAGTAGGATAGTGGTAACAGATGCATATAAAAATTTGGTTCTGGACATTTTTATTTTGTGAGTTATTTAGACTTTCATCGTGAGAAATACCCTCCTACCGTCACGCTGTTACCTTGGAATTGCCCTATAGGTAATTGTCAAGGCGGCAACCAATCTGAAGTATCTTTGATATACATTTAGAACATGATTAAAGAAAAAAACACTATAAGTATTGCTTATTTTCGGCTGTAGCCACTGAAAACCAATAATATTCATAAATATGCAAATTAGGAAGCAGCCATCTTGGATTTCAGGGTTTTGCCCATATGGCACTCGCAAACGAGCACAGGAAATGGATTCCTTGCCCCAAAATACCTTAGAATATTTGTTTTAATTACTAGTGCACTATTCCTAGATAGAAAATTACCCCTGACCTTATTTCACAATTATGCAAATTTACTAATTATCTTTATAATGCAAATTAAACCACTTTCCCTAGCTCCGATTTCTTAGGACTTTTTGTATGTTATTCAGGGGAGTTTCCTGAACGAAATTCCGAAGAAAAATCCCATGTTGCAATTTTGCCGAGGTTACCCCCTAATATTTGCTAGATTGGCTGGACTACAAACTTGATTTTGATTTCTGCCATATAATTAATTTCTTTCATGAGTGCATTGTAGAGGTTTTCTTTTGACTAAGACTTGTTTTCATGCAGAGCTCTAAAACTGTCATTAGTGACATGTCTATATTATTTTTCAAATGATTTTGCTAGCATATAACAAATAATATAGACAATAAAGACACAAATAAGATGAGGTTTATGATGGTACAGTACAAATATCTTAACTTTTCCCTTCGATATTCTGAAACACATATTACTTTGAACATAGCCCACGGGATTCCTGTAGCGAAGGGGTTAACAATGAAATAAATGGCGTTTTTCACGCTTTGTATTACATCTGTCTAATTGTATAATTTTGTTTACTTGAACGGGCACCTTTTGCAAAAGTTTAGATACAAATTAAATTAGATTTTGAATAAACACGCAGGTTCGGTAGTTGGATAGAGAATTGGTTTTGGAAATTGTGCAATCCATGTTGTCTTTGAACTTGAGAGGCACCTCCAGTGGCGTAGCGTGGGGGTACACGGGGTACACACTGGGCCACTGGGCACCTCCATGTGATGGAAAAAACCTCCTGATGATGTAAATGGTGCATACTTCACTAAAATTTATTTTGCTCGATGAGTTCAAGTTGCGCATGCTGAATTATGGAATAGAATCAAAAGTCTGCAGTGGCCTCCGTATTCCCAAACCTCATCCGCCTTTGGGAATACATCGCTCTGTGAACATGTAACACGCCACTACCGCGCTTTGCTAAATTACAGTGTACAATATCATGAAGATATATATATATCCATAATGATACTGAGTACATGTACAAGAGAGCGGAGAAGCAGAGCAAAGCAGAGCAATACAAATATCTATAGAAATTAGCAAATGGAAAATAAGAAGCACGAGCGCCCTTTTTTATGAATTGAATCCTTTCAGCCGTGGGACCATTGATAACAAATGCACGATAATTTTCAAGTTGTATTTATGCACAAACTCTCTCCTTATCCATGCTCTCTGAAACATGCAATCTGGTTTCGTTTCATAAAATTATACTGGAAGGAATTGTTCAATCTTTTTTCATGTACATGTGCTATGACTCATATAAGTTTGGCGCAATATAACATGTCATTCTTGTAGTGAGAGAGGCAGTATTATTTGATACCAAATACAACATACTGATAACGATGACACTTACTTATTCTTATGCTGTAACTATAACTAATATGCTGGAAATTATGTTTCTTGTATGACAGTTGTGCAAGTAAAGATAAATGTTTAATAAATATTTGCGAGTCAAACGTTGGCAGTGGTGACCTAAACACGGATATAACATGGAACATGGGACAAACAGTCATTGTTTTCCAAAGTTTGAAAAAGGACAAACATTTGTTCAGATACGTTGTAAAATCATCGTAATTGTAGTGCATCGAGTATTAATTGCAATCATCATTTTGGCCATACAATATTAAATGAAGCATTTCGGAATATAATTATACATAATAAGGTTTCATTTCTATTTCGCCCTGTATGATAACATATCAAGTATAAGCGTTTACACTGCATAACTGGACCTAGTAATATCGTCAAAATTATCGAAACTTACTCGATGGTTCTCTCATACCTTGTTGTACTCGTATTAATAATAGAAAAGTGCGCAGTGGCGTAGCGACCAGGGGGCATATTTTGTAGAAAAAACAATAGAAAACATAAAGGGACATTTTGTTTTCAAAAATAAAAAACAAACAAAGAACTACATAAGGTGTGTCCCCAATAAGTGTGCGTGCCTCTCTCCGCCCCCCCCCCCCCCTATCAGTCCGACCACGCTACGCCACTGAACATGGGCCAGGTTTCGTTTCTTTCGAATTTCCCTTTCGTTAACAAGATATTTACTATTGATGTTAAACTATCCACTGGATAGTCGTAATCGTGTCAGTGCAACGAGTTCGTGAATATCACTTTGCAATTTTGCTCATTACTCAGCCATAATGATATAACGTTCATTTAACTCGAAATGTTCACACATTACTCAGTGGACATGTCAAATAATATCAAAATACATTGTATCAACCATTCATCACTTTTTGCACTTTCAATAAAGGTTATTCTAAAATACGTTGACTAATTATCATACAATTTAATTACATTTCCATAAAAATAAAAAAAATCACAATGATGTCCAACTGAGCAAGAGATATTTGTTCAACCTTGAAATACTTATACGACTTAGGGTGCCACAGCAACTTCTAAATGTAATGCCGTCCCCTCTCCCCCATCCCACTCTTTCCCCAAAATAGGGGTTCAAACTAGTATGTCGATAACTGTTTTAACCACGAACAAGTGACATATTTTGTGCTGTCAGTGTACGTTGTGTTATTTTGGTATACTTCAGACATGCATGTCAGAATACAAATCATCTGTTTTAGAGGAAAATAGTTACATTGTTGACATGTGCACAATTTAGGAGGTATGATTAAACCGCGAGAATTCCAATTGGATTTTTAGGATTTGGATAATGTTACAAGATCCCTTTAAGTTCAATTAAAACAATACCACAAGACGGAAGACATAGCAAACCAAAACAGGGTCCACCTTTTAAAACTATCCGTTACAATGAGAAGAAGCAGGGTATATGATGATATGAACGATCAGGAAAAACACAAAGCAAAACAAACACATGATTTCAGGATCATAACATGTTTTGCTTTACAATTATCAACAAAACCTTCATAATTGTAATAATACATGATGTGTTAAATATATCCCCTTGTTCGCTTACAATGAAAACCCCACTTTTTAAAAGTGTCTAGCGTTAGCAGATCATCATGTACACCAGCCATTTGTGATCCGTCGCCAAAGGCCATGAGACCAAAACCACTGGTTTAATTGTGGGTAAGCAGGGTGTGGGGGGGGGGGGGGGGGGGGCGCAATATGACTGATCGTTGCCTCAGACCACTGGTTAAAGGAACTACAGCGTCTAGATGGGGCCTAATTTTCAAAATTCGGCTCTCTATATGTACTTTTTCCCGGAGAAAAATAATTTGGCAGTCATTTCTAATGAAATCAATCCATTTTTGAGTAATTAGTAAATGTCTAATTGTCCTGGGAACGCCCCTTTTAAATCGCCAAAATGTGACGTCATCTAAAGAACGGACTAGTGAACTAAATTCTGTAGATGACGCGTCATGACGTAAGCCAATGAATTGTCAATCACACGTCAATCACGATGCCGATTCCGGACCCTAAATGTGGGTGGGGCGTAAACTTGCTGCTAAGTGAAATTTGGCATCAGAAAATTAGTCTTAAATCACTACTGTGTTTATTTTCATGGATTTTTTCGGCAGACCTTTGTTTCAAGTCATCAACTATGGAATAAGTGTCAAAGTACGTTGTATTCTTTAGGTCCTTTAAGATGGCCGAGACCGATACAAAGTGGACCTTTCTGAATTTTACGGTTATGGTCTTGCGTAACACGGGTAACATGGTAACACTGTACAGTTATACAGCTTGTATATAAAACCTAGAACCTTTATCTTTGAAACTGTATTTTAAAATTAAAACTTTATAAATCATTGAACAAATGAAAACTAATGCATCAAATATTAGTGTATGTAGCATATATGTACCTGTGCTAAGTATTTGATTTGATTGATTTGAATTTATTTCCATATTTCACAAATAAATGTTGAACAAGTAATGATACAAACAAACAATACATTCATAAACGAAATACAATTAAATAAATAAATTGTAGACTAATATACAATAAAATATTACATAATCAACCATTTGTTTGTAATTGACATAACGTGAAATATGGGGGAACCAAAAAAAGCAATGCTTGTAAAAACATTTGGTTCTCAGGGGTAATTGTGTCTAATCAATATTTAATCAAACAAAATGTAATGAAAGTATGGATTCACACATTAAATTTATCCTATATTAATATGTGCAACGGTTTCTTTTTCTCATCTGTTGTCTTAGGTGTTCAATCAATGTTTGAAATTGCTTTTTAAAAAGTCATTTAGTCGATCACAACATAACGATTTGTTTTGTAAGTGGTGGGTGGTTTACCCTAGCACAATCATTTTCTTTTCTAAAACATACACATATTACGTATGACTCTAGTGGTTTTTCATACCTTGTTGTACTCACATTACCCGAAGAGGCATGAAGCAGGTTTTGGGTTTTCGAATGTCCCTTTCATTATAAAGATATGAACGAATTTCAAACAAAAAAGGAACGGTGCACAACGTCAGTGCAATGAGTTAGCGAATACCACTTTGCATTTTCGCTTGTTACTAGGCCATATTGGACATATCATTCACAAAAATATATATTCTTTTAACCATTCTTCACTTTTGGCACATGTCAAAATGTTCGAATTGTTAATAAACACTGGAAAAAATAAGTTGTAACGGTGCACAACGACAATGCAATGAGTTAGCGAATACTACTTTGCATTTTCGCTCGTTACTAGGCTTTTTTTGACATGTCATTTATTAAAAAAGATATTATATTAACCATTCTTCACTTTTGGCACATGTCAACAAAGTTTCTATGATTATATTCCTTAAATGATATACATTTGTTTTGTCTTTTATTCAAAATTATTTGCGGTTATTGTGAACCCTACAATAATTCGATAATTTTGAACAAGTCGTTGTCAAAAAGAAATATTTAAAATGCTACCACTTAAAACAAAAATACAGGAGGATTTTAAATACTTGTTGATGATGTTTCTATTATAATTAATTTAACAAAACATCTTCATGCACATTTTGTTTTTAAAAAGTTGAAACTAATGCGGTTTTAATGAGCGCCCTCTTGTGTTTGAACGGCTTTTGTTTAATTATAATGTGTTTGTAATGTGTTATACCTTTCGAGCACAGTGGAGTTATACATATTAGTTTGTATAGTTCGTAATGTTACGGTGCAGGTTTTGGTTACTAAAGTTCAGTTTGACAAAGACATTTCTATTCCTTTATATTTAGTCGATTATCAGTCAATAATTATCATAAGTATGTGTTGTCTTTTCCAAAATCCATGAAACCATAGTTTCAGTTATTAACATGAAAAGTGTTAAACATTTCAATCAACAGCGGAGCATCGTTATGAAGAGCTCTGATAGTAATGGCAAAACCCTCTGATCAGGATAATTTTTGTCTGGCCCCAGCTGTTTGTATTTATCTGTTGTTACCCTGATATAACGTCATGGTTTTTAAATTATAGGTCCTCGTTATAATGAGGTTCCACTGTACGATGTATGCTCATTTTGTTCAACTTACCATTCAGTTCTCGAATTAGTCCGACATTATATCACTGAAGGCCTTCCTGAGCATGTAGCATACGCCGAATAGTCGACTGTTCCGTACTAGTCTCAATGAAAGTGGTTATACTAAAGAATATACGACAGTCGTCTCAGAGTAAAAGGAAATACTGACAACTTGAATGTTTGGTGTTATTCTCAATACAAGTAGCTATACGGAACAGGTGATTGTTCGGTTAGTAGCAATATTAATACGAAGTAGACACTAAACTCAATGTTCTATAGCAGTCTTCATGAAACGTAGATCTGTACTGGTAAAACTTAATTTGTTTGATGGAAATATCAATACAAGACGATACTGAAAACTTAAATGTTCGGCAGTAGTCTAGACAAACTGAATGATGAAGTTCAATGAATGTTCGGCAATCCTATCAAAATTAAAAAAAAGTAGAAAATGCAAACTGTAATGCTCGGTGATATAATGAACACTGGGAAAAGGGAATGTTCAGCGGTTTTCCCAGTCAAAAGTGATTAAGGTACATTGGATCGCTACTAAAAAGTTGACAATTTTGATTTGGAGCAGCCTCAATAGAAGAGGAAAGGGCCTCCTGAAAACTGGTATGTTCAGCAGTAGTTGAAACAGGAAAACGTATACTGTAGTTGTAAATGTTTGGCAATCTTCTCAATAAGAAATAAATACTGCAAACTTTAATGTTCTTTAAAAACAGGGAACATTGTATCGTTAAGTGGTATTCGAAATAAAAGTGTATACTCGAACACTTTTGTACGATCGGCAGTAGGAGAGTGAGTAGTAGCGGTTCAGTTGAAGAGTTATAATGTTGCGAAATTGATACTTGTGATTCCATACAAAGCGCATGCATATATTCAGAATGAACAAAACATAAGTTTGTTCCTGGTTCCTCAATACTTATTATCGCAGTCCTTTATACACGCAAACCATACTAGTAATTCCTTCAAATCTCATAACGTCGTGCATCTAAAGTTAACACGCACACAAATGCGCATTATATTGGTGCGACCGTGACAATGTATTACAAAGGAATGATTGCGTATAATGCTAAAAATACATGAGTAAAATGTGCATCAGACCATAGACCGATGATCAGACAAAGTATGGGGAGTATGATTTTTTTCTTTTTCATATTTGCATCGCCCGATATACAATAGTGGGTCTGAACTCTGCCTACAGTGCTCATGTCGTAGCAGATTAAGTTCTAGTTCGCAATTTGTCGAATTCGTATCTTGCGAACGTGCTCAAAAAAATTCAGTTACTTTGTACACAGTTGAACGTCTCCACTAGAGACTTCCCAATCCAAACATTTCATAAATATCTTGATAACGAATGCGATATTCAAGAAACGCAAACCTGCTCCATATGGTAATACGAAATATGTATGTGAAAACCGCCACGTAAGTTAGTCGATTTATACAACGTTACTCATTACAATGTTGAATAATAAACAATGCTGAACTTTTCATCCCCACCTTTCGCGCAGGGATTATTATTGATTATACGCTTGTATGCCGCTAGATGGCGGCAAACCCGCGAGTGTTTTATGATAACAGTGGACTTTGTGTACAGAATGCTCCCTCCTCATTGCGTCTTCCTTCACCGCATCCCTGTTCACCGCATCCCAGGTTCAAAAGCTTATTGGTTTCCCCTGTAGTCATGCCCTCAACGTATGCTGTTATACTATCCCATCTATGCATGGACTGGATGGATGAAGAAATCAGAATTGGTACAACATCTTTTTTCTTTATTCCAGCACGTATTTCCTTTAGCAGTGTAGTTTATCCATAATTGCTGTTCGAAACCCTGGTGTAGTAAATGGGTACCTGTTTAGAACGTATTCCTTCAAAAATGATTGATGGGCCCGATAGCCTGCTAAGCTGCAACCAGATTAATATACTAAGCCATGTATAGTATGAGTCTTGGGTAACATGTAGTTCTTGATGAAATGTACTTGTCCTGTTTCTCTTGCAGCATGGTAGAACCCATTTATGCAATGAGGTTTGCAGACTAAAGCAAAACCAAATAGTGTTGATCCAACAAAATGGGTTTGCTAGGAACAGAAATGTTGAATTCTTTTTACCAAGTTTTCAAGTCACTCCTAAGAAAATGTTGACATTATGTATACCTGCAATAAAATAGTGTCAACAAATTGAAGTGTATGTTTGTAAGTTTCATATTATGAACCTAGCAAATGAGGTTTTCTATGTTAATCTAGACCAATTATTCAACCAAACTGAGTGTGTCCGGAGGAGACATTTGAAATACTCTGTTAAAATACTTATTGGACCTCTCAACACGCATTTGAAGTTTGTGAAATGTTGGCGACCGAGAAAAAGGAACCTTTGTGTGGTCAGTCTAATGGAAGGATTTTGCAAGTATACGGTGGAGGACAATGGTGTACTTTACCACCAAAATTTCCATACAATTATCAGTACTTATAACATTAAGTAAATGTTTTTGGGTGCTGTACTAGCTATTCATTGTGTATTGTATATGAACAATATTTCCGCCATCGACATACATGTAGTTACCAGTATGATAGAGTGTAATGGATTAATCTTGCCTAGCCGTTATTGTTTTATTTATGTGCGGTACTCTTTAATCAGTGTCTAAAATCACAAATGTTGCAATCCACTTTGCCTTTAGTGTAATTCTAAGAGGTGCCCTGTTTAAACCCTTGTGCTATTTATCACATTTATGTGTAGTAATTTATTTTGCTTTCTGACGTTTGTCTTGCTGCGTACCATAGACAGTAATGCAATAGTAAACGAAGAAATTATCATTTGTAAAACACTCCTTTCGTTAAGTGCATAACTAACATGGCTGCATTACAGAATAAGTGAATATACATGTACACTGCCGAAAATACAGAATACATCACACAACGATACTTATTTATGAATATGCATGCTTTGTGAGCGGAGCTGTTGCCACAATTGTCCCAGCTTGATTATAATTGTTTACTTAAAGAATCAAAACGTAAAATAATAACAGTCTTCGTTAATAATATCGCAAATGATATTCGTTTGTATCGCAATGTAAGGTCAACAAGGAGTCTAAAAAGATCACGACGTTTCGTGCGCCGCTGCAACACTTCGTCAGGTGATACAAGTATGCTGTAAGCAAGGGTGTTTATACCCTATGGCAGCGCAACGCGCTATCGCCTGATTGGCCAGTAAAGGCCACGTGCTATTGGCCGACGCACACGGGTGTTCCACCAATCAGCGGGCCTCATAATTATATTCCTTGTGATGATATGTTTGATTGAATCTTTCAGATTTTTAATTATCTACTAAATAAGTATATGTAACAGATGGGCAATTCCATGT
>JBAMJV010011031.1:0-17397 GCA_037951105.1 Echinarachnius parma | reverse complement strand
CCCTTCTTATGGTAGGGGAGCCTCTTGCAAGTTTCAATGTGACCTCGGATGTTGATTGCCCGAATGAGATATATATATATATAGCGAGTGCCCGAATGTAGGATGTTGATTACCAGAATGAGATGGCGAGTGGCAGAATGTGACATATTGCTATAATTGCCCGACTGATGAGAGATCCAATGTGCCCAAATGTGCCGCAAATGTACTGCCCAAATGAGAGTTGTTGATTACCCCGCAATGTGACATATTGATTGCCTGAATATCGATGGCTTTCTAGATCGTAGGGAGGCTGCAGCGCCTCAGCCACAGCACCCCCCCCCCCCTCTACCCCCCCCTCCCCTCCTATATACGCCTGCATGTGACCTTGTTGTATTCGGATTAATAATAAAAGTATGGGTCATGTTTTTGTTTTCGAATATATTTAACGTTTGAAATGTTCAGATGTGATCGACGGTGATCGACGCCCAAGATACTATATGACCGTGGCCAGGTATGTCGATTAAGATGGTGGCGAGCTTAGAGCATGTGATTCCATTGCATGACTGCCTGTATGTGCTAACATCGATAATGGGTGAGTATTTATCCCGTGTGGGGGGGGGGGGGGGGGGGGTACTCACGTATATTGGGTATACGGGGATGTGCCGACTGGGAAGGGTGACTTTTTCAAGAAAGATCTCTTAGACATGGGTCCCCTTTTCATCAAAAAAATCCTTAGACAATGGGTCCCCTTTTTCACATTTCTCCCTTTTTTATACGAGATTTTTGGATTTGCCTGATGTGAAATTGCAAAAATTTTCAAGCTCGCTACGCTCGCTTATTTAAACCCACAACAATTTGGCGGGAAATACACCCAAAAACATGGGGCCGCAGGCCGAAAAAAAAAATCCTTAGACATGGGTCCATTTTTCGCAAAAGGACCCTTAGATGTGGGTATGGGTTTGGAGGTCTCAGGCGCAGGCACACCCCGTCCAGACTATAATCTGAGTACCCCCCCCCCCCCTCCCCCCCCCCCCCCGGGGTAAATTTATGTATTCCTTTCTTATTATTTTACTCTTTCCCCAGCAGCGATACAAGCGGCCACCCACGTCTATCGCTATATACCATGGTCATAATTCTCACTATAGTTGGACGTAGATTTGTTTTTAATCAGTAGATTCAGTGGCAAAGTACAGACTAAAGAGAAAGAGAATTTACCAGCAACCGGCTGAAACTATCGTGATTGTTGTTTGCATTCATTGCCTCGTTTTGCAGAAGAAAATCATAAAATGTAAAGCTGATTATTTATTTTTTTATTTTTATAATACGCTATAGTGAACAATAGCCCATAAGGTGAGATATAAATAAAAACTCTAATATAGGCAAACAAGCACATAATAAAAGACATCTATTATAGCGCCAATCAATGGTTCACAGCAGCTTAAGATTACAGAACGCCCTCAGATACTTGACGTTTTCTACAAGAGGTGCTTGTGTACACGTTTCTTGAAGGATTGAGCTCCGCTTTCGTTGATCTCTGGCAGGCTGTTCCACACAGTGACCGCAGTATATGAATGAAGCTCCCTGCCAGTTGAGTGAATTATTACTAGGCGTAAAGAAAAAAAATATGTTAATAACTGAAATTATTAGATATGTATCACAAGTTTTGTAAATTACTAATGAAATAAACTGCGTTTATTCAAACCTTTTTAATGTCCAAAATTGAACAATCAATGCAATTTACAAGTATGATTGCCTCAAATAAGAATTATTATGACAATCAAGTTTCAACTTAAATTAGATTTGAAACAAATATAATAGTATAATAGGTGTATATCATTTTTCCAACCAAACGACTTGTGGCATGTCTATATAAGTTTTGGCAGCCAAATAACGTGTTTTTTCATCGTAGAAAATGAAACGATGTCTTGAAAATCACCAAACGATATAGGTGAACATGCATGCTGTTATCAATAAAAACCCACAATTACGCACCTCGAAAAGAAGCTCCATGAGGAACTTTTTACTCTCGATAAAATAATAAGCCATGTACTGTGCAGCGAAACCGGAATATGGAGATCGATGGGTCGAGGTGGTGAAATCAGACAAAAAGATAAGGAGTTGACAAAACAATCAGAGCGTTGCATTTTATTCGAGATTTTGGGAGGATTTGTTATCATTTCCAATAAAATATTCATGATCAAATATGATATCAACGGAAAAGCCCAACAACTCTTCTTGTCCAACTCTTGTCAAACTCCATATCTTTTTTGTCTGATTTCACACTCAGACCCATCTCCATATTCCGGTTCGCCTGCACACACCCCCATTTGCATAATCCTTACGATTAATTATACCATCGTTATTCCATTAAAATGGTATCAAATTCAAACAATTTTGATGAATGGAAAGGGTGACAGTATTCAATAGAATGTTAACCTTTAGAAAACTGGTCAACACACAGTCTTGCACTCGTAAATTGAATGCATTGGGGGCCATTTTGCGAGATTTCACTTTCCTAGCCTCCCCCCTATTCTCTGGGCTACTGCAATATCGCCCCAATTGCATAATCACTACACATAATGCACCGCGTTTGAAAGGTATACAATGAGGCTTTATTGTGTCACCGATTTCGAGTATTCTTATTAAAAAATACGAGAGATATGATCGATGAAACTTGAGTTTCCGAACTTTTTTTGAGGGGGTTTACATGTCCGATCCCGTTCTTAACTTTGTGAAGTGTGGTGTGAGAATTAAATAGTGAGTTTTGAAAGTGCGAGGCTGAAAAGCGAGTTTAGGCAAAAGTGAGGGAATCCCGCAGTTTTGGGGCAAAAGTGAGATTGTGAATTTGGGAATTTAAGAGCATAGAAGACTGCAAAAGTGATAGTGAGTTTGAGAAGGTGTGGTCAAGTTAGATTATTGTAAACGAGTGAAAAATCGGGAAAAGTGAAGTATAGCAATATGCAATCTAGGGTATAGTATAGTAAAAAGTCCTTATAAATAGACCGGGTATTAGCATTATACAATCTAGGGTATAGTAGTAAAAGTCCTTATAAATAGACCGGGTATTAGCATTTGTACAATCTAGGGGTATAGTAGTAAAAGTCCTTATAAATAGACCGGCCGGCACGCTACAAAACATTGTCGAAATCCTCAAAACTTATACTTGGAATGTTAGTGCATGTTCTCTCATAACTTGTCATATTCACCAAAAGTAGGCCTACGGGGAGAGGTTATTGTTTTCTTCAAATTTCTACTGTTTCGTTCAAAAGATATTAACGATTTATGTGTTCAGATATTAAACAGTTTTATACGGGATAATTTAAGCCGTGTATACAAAGTAAGTGCAGTTATTTCATCTCTTTAAAATGTTGCAATAATACAGGACATGATAATGAGCATAGAAACACAAAATATTACCTAACTTTTATGTCAATCTTCACTATCATACCCGGTATCAGTCCTTCATTTATAAGTTAAAAAGATGAACTTCGTACTATGAATCAAAATTAATTTTGTACTCATGCAATGATAATAATTTCAATCCCCCACCACTGACACGCCTTTGGTAACTACTAAAAAGGCAAGTAAACACGCAACATGTTTGATACGATGAGTTGTCAGTCAAATTAATTTGAACCCCCTACCCCCTACCCCCCCCCCCCCCCCCTCCCCCCTGGGTATGCCGATCGATGCACACCAATGGTCAAGACAAATATATGCACTGCACCTCTCTTTCTCATATTTGCTCCAAATCGCTATTTCAGGCCACAATTATACAAATAATTCGTCCACATTATAGTCCCAATACAGTAATTAACTTTGCCTACAATACAGGCATCTTGAGATATATTTTGTGACAGTCACCGTCTTTGGATGAAAGTAATGTTGTTACCTTACGTATATAGTAAATTGCATGTTACCTTACGAATACTAATTTTTCAAATACATTGCATAATGGGGCAACTCCAGCGTCACGGACATTACAAATCAGAGAATTTTCATGACTTTCCAATGCCACTACTAATTCATACCTCTAACTAATGTCTAACTTTTATTTTGATTACAAAACAATAGCCTAGTTAAGTATGCAAAAAAGGTTTCAGAACATTTATCCAATTTGTTACTGAGTAATTCTGCAAAATGTGCGCCGTCACGGACATTACATGTTTTGGACATGACTTTTTGCATCCATAATACATCTTTGCAAAAAGTCTGTGAGTTCTGAGATCTCACAAAGGTGATTTAGATATTCAATTATAGACAAGGCAATGATGAATTGAATTCCAATTTGTATTTTGAGACACGGGGCCAGGCATATGTGATCTAGACACTAAAAACGTTGCGTCACGGATATTACATTTTCAGCGTCACGGACATTACAACCTTTGTCCACTTTCTCTATACTCAGAAATAACCCGCAAAAAATGCTCCACTGTGCATGAAACTTTTTTAATTGTACATTTGATATGTAATAAAACGGTCGTTTTGTGAAAAAAAAATCATATTTCATTTTTTTTTTCAATTAGAAAAAAATTATTTTAAAAATAGTCAACAATTTTTCCCAAAATTATTGTAAAATTTGAAATTTTTCTTACAGAATGTGCAGTAAACCAAATGTTCAACTATTTAAAACAATATTATACATTTTTGATGAGGTACAATGCTGTTTTGTGCAAAAAAAAATTATAAAATATAAAAAAGTTCGTGTACATCATGGGCATAACACATGGAAATCATGGACTAAGAGTATAATGTTATGCAATTTGATTATACTATATGAGACTTAACCATCTCTCTTCTCCCTTTTCAGTAAGTTATAGTCAAGTCTTTATTGATAATTGAGACATGCATGTTCAAAATTGAGCAAGGAATTTAGTTTTATAAATAGTTCAGAGTACTGACTCAAAGTTCACTATCTGATTAATGATACAATTTATTAAAATTTGTACCAGGAAGGTAGTAATCCCCCTGTTACTTGGGAGTATCTTATGTCTTGGCTAGAATAAGACATTTACATAAGAAAATAATGCTTGAAAATGTTTAGCTCTGCTTTTTCATACTTTTCACTGTGTATGTAATGTCCGTGACGCAGCCGTGATGTAATGTCCGTGACGCCATTCTGGACAAACCATCAAATATTTTAGTAAATGCTCTTGATATACTTTATGATATCACATTCTAGCTTTGCAAATGAATTTTGAATTAAATTGAATTAGGACTTCTGCTTCTACAAAAACTTTTATATCTAAAACGTCACGGACATTACACATCAATGTTGTAAGAATCAAGATTTTATCCAATAACAGTTTTCAAAAAGTAAAGATTTGTACACAATTTCCTTTTCTATGATGTTAAAACAAACATACACAAGACATTAGAAGTAGAATTATTGTTCTGAAGTGATCCATATTTTAAAATTTTATTTCACAAACAACAGGTGCAAATTTCATAATTTTGGGGGGTAATACATATAATTTTTGTCCCAACTTCAATGGCCAAAAAAAAAATATTCTGCATTGAATTTCAAACTTTTTTCCTTTAGTCATCAAAATATGGTCCTACCTCATTACTATCCAGTAGTTAACAAGGCTGTCCCATGAGTTTCATTTTTCCATCCTTGGGTACGTTTTTCGTGGAGTTGCCCATATGCATCATTTTTGTGCGTACACACCCACGTTTGATATTTTTTGAAAGGGCAATTTCCACTCTTTAGAATATTAGATATGTTATATTTTGTATTCACATCTTATTCACAAAATTATGGAAAGTGGAAAAAAACCTCATGTTTTTAAGATAATTTCACTATAATTCACACTAATAAAACATTTAAACTTGAACAAAAAAGAAACATAGTGATGTTAAGGGACACGATAGGGGATTTTTTTTCTTTCCAAGACTGGCATCTTAAACATGAGTTTGCATGATGCAGATTGTTTTGGAGTTTCATAATCCCCTTTTCTGAGCAATTCATCTGTATTCGCAGGTATCATTATACCAGGTGATTAGTGATGGCATTTTTCTGGTAATGGTTGGCATGTCTACTTAACCTATGCAAAAGGGTTAAACAATCAAAGCAGTTTGAAATTCGAACCTACAAATCTGGCCGTGCATACTTTTCGTTGGACTCGACCATGCATATATACTGTTTATCTTTTCTAACGCGATATAAAAAACACACGATGAAAAGTTAAAAGGATAGTTCAGTTTTGGTAAACATAAGCTTAGTAACTAAAGCTTGTCAGTTATCGTTACAGTCATTCAATGATGCTTGAATGGTATAGAATACCGCCAGAATACCATAAAAACGGCTAAGTTACAGGACTATTTTCACTAAAAAAAATAAGCTGTTAACATAAGAGTGCGCCTCCATACCCCTCAAGTTTAAACTATTTCGTTATCAAAATACGTGAATGTGATGTTTGGTATCATTATTTTTAGAAATGTGCAGGATTGATAAATACTTTATTTAACTATCGAATAAAAGTTGGTCTCCCACATGTATTATGAACTTAACAAAATGTCATCCGTTCTGCACCGATTTCGACCAAATAAAGTTTGCTGTTTTATGTTTGTTAAAATTCTACACTTAGTTTTTCATGACCCTCTGAAAAAAGAATTATTTTCGAAGTGCCCTCTATACCAAAATTGAGCTACCCCTTTGTATTTACATAATTATCATGATTATGAAAAGGTTTACATCTGATGTGCATAATATAGAATACATAATATAAAATAACATATTACATACCGTACAACTGTAATTATTTTGATAGGATTTTCGAATCAACTCTGATGTGCAAGTGTATTAAAATTGCAAATGCCAAATATATATCATAAACAAATACATCATTATATATCCAGATCTCCCTTCAGTACTTTGTACCTTGTACTGGATGCAACTAAATTGGGACGTGGATTTCTCGCTCATGTTTACCACGACATGATCAGTATATATACAAAAGTGCCCAGTCATTAGTTTTATAGTAATGATAGGGTTTTGAGACCCAGAACGAACATGGCATATTCAAATGTCATTTACATAATTATAGATAATAATGTAGGTAAGACTGGGCGGTTCTTGAGTAACATGTATTATATGGAAATGATAGTAAAGTGTCACATTTAACCAGTCTACCTGGTCAACTTAAAGTATACATTTACAGTGTGTTTCAGAAAAAGGGCAATCTAAATTTTGCAGCAAATCATTGAATAGGCCTATATGAATTAAGTTGGATGAATACGTATATCAACAAATCAAGGTCAAATGTAAAAGGCGATTGAAAGATACTAAAGAGATATAGAACAAGGTTCAAATTTCAATGAATAGCCATTCATTGTGTTGATTAAAGGAATAGTTGAGTTTTGATAAAGAGAGTATACAGTTTTGGTTAAACTGAATTTTAGTAACCAAAACCTGCACCATTACATTACAAACTGTTCGTTATAACTCCACTATGTTCGAAATGAATACAAAATTACAAATGACTAGGTAAAAAGCCTGCTGTTGCACAGTGATGTTTTATTGAAATAGTGCTTAGATTATAGATAGAGAGACAATCAACAACTATTAAAAAAACCTAGATATTTTGTAAATTTGTGAAAAGAGGTAGCATTTAACATTTTTGTTTAACGGCTGGTTCCAAATCATAGTATAATTGTGGGGCCCTACAATTCTTACAAATGGTTATGTTTTTTGAATATTTTAGCCATTTCGTTTCTGAACCGTTGTCGATCAAATAAAGTTTATTCTTTCATTAAAATTGTATGCGCACTTTCAAATTTGACACTCAGTTTTTCATTATCTCACAAAAACATTATTTGTGTAGCGCCCTCTATACCAAAACTCAACTGTCCCTTTTAAAAATCACACTCTATATAAGTTGAAAATCGATTTTACATTGCTGGATTCAAATTGTTGTCTTTCGATGATCCACAGGTCTGTCATAACAAAACCATTGCATTTGAAATATTATTTACGTTTGGAAACTCATTAGTCAATGACGATATTGAACAAGTGATGATCTGCGTAAATGCAGTCAATCAAAGCATAAAGAACATGACCTCCTTATATAGAGATCAGAAAAAGTCTACACATGGAAAGGAGTTGTCAATGCGTGATCGGACTGACTATGGAAGGGAGGGGGGGGGGGGGGGGGCTGCATGTGCCCCACGTATAGGCTGCAGCTATACTATATACCTACAGCACTGCGTTCATATGCACAATTCCTGAAAGTGTTTTATATCAGTGGTCAGACATGCCTATAATATTATGCTTCGATCATTCCAAAGTGTCCCATGCAGTGGTCAGGAAGTAGGATCAACCCTTTCCCTATAATCGTATCTATTCTGGTGCTTCATATCCCTCTCGTCTCCATGGTAATAACCATAATATCTTGGCCACCGATGTACGCTGTGATCATCGAACCATCGGGAAGCACTGCCAGGGAGAGACGGCTTCTAGGGTTGATCCCTGTGGATGGAGGGTTGGTGGCAGTGGTGTAACTGCTGGGCTCAGGTCTGTCAGTGAAGATCGTCTCCAGGCGGCGGCCGTGCTCGTTGAAAATCCGGAGGGTGCACTTCGAGTTTACGCTAGACAGGACGTAGACGTTGTCGCTGTCATCGCTAGCGATGGCGACCTTCTCCCATGATAAACAATCGGGCCCTTTGATCGAGCAGAGAATGTTCCCGCGCTTGCTGATCCGCGAGACTGTGGCAGGTTGGAGCTGTGCTACAAGGATTGATTCGGGAGAATCTCGGCATGCAGCCACCCTGCTTGGAAGGATTTTACTAGTAGTAGTAGGAATGGAGTAGACAGCTTTATTGAGCTCTAGCACATATATTTGTTTTGGTCCTTTCGCAATTTCAGTAACAACATACAAATTGTTGGACGAATCACAGGCAATATCAAAATAACGTTTTCGATTTGAACTAATGCAGTCCATATTTTGAAAGAGCAGGCCTCCTAGATCGTAGTATACCTCACCGTTAGGCGTCGCTGTGCATAATTCAGGTAATAATCCGATGGTAACCAGCGCAATGTCAAGACTGAGCTCGCGACGATATCCATTCACTAACAGCGTTTCTTTTGAGAAAGTATATGCCAGGCTTTCGGGTTCCAGGACCATGGCAGGTGATGTACCTCGTACCTCGTGTGTAGTACCTCGGCCGATCCCTCTTGCAGGCAAATTAGTGGGCACAGGCACATTTTGGGGGCTGTTCTGATACCGTTTACGCTTTTGGATAAGTTTGGAGTAGATTTTTTCCCCTTGATTTGGGAGCATCACTAATGATATTTCTTCGCGTCCGCTGACTGATAGTGAACAGATATCTCTGTTATCAGGAATATCTAGATGTGTTGTAGATCTTGTTAAGTGTACAAGTTTCAAGTTCGGGTGCAAGAAGGTATTATTGTGTATGATCCTTAAATCAAAGGACTCAATCGTTGACTGAACTGAATCAAAATCGTCTCTGTTCGAGTGCTTGGTAACAACACTTTGAACTGACTCACGTAGGCTTTCATAAATTCCTGCCACTTCAACATCATCCTCACTCGAACTTACTTGATTGAGTACGGTCAAAACATTGCCAACCGCTTTCTGATTCGAGTCATTTTCTTTTCGAATGCCGTTGAGATTTCCTAGAGCGGTTTCTTTGAACAAGATACTCTTTTCGTGGAGAGTACCTGCGATCTTTGCTACTTCGTCAGTGACTCGCTGATTTACGATATCGAATCTCTCTTTAAGAGTTTGCTTCGTCTTGTCAATGTCCGTGGCGAATGTTTCCAACTCCCCTTGTTTGGCGCGAACTTGGGCGACGAACTCTTGAAGACCGCGACGAAACTGCGGCATCACTTCCTTCAGGTATACGCAGTCATGTCCATCTGCCCTGTTGTGATCCAGGAAGGTACAGTCCGCACAGATTGGTGTGTTGCACGTTTTGCAGTAGTATTTCACTCGCTCATCATGCTTGGAGCATCGGGGCGTACTTGTCTCTGACATAACAATTCGAGACTTCCCGCTAAGTACTTCGTGGAGAGGATACAATGTGTGATCTCTGCACACGGGCATTTTCTTGTGGGTCTGAGAACAAACTGGACACATGTTCTGGTCACATTCCACACAAAAATCTGATGCATTGCCGGCGTCACAGAGTGAACATTTCGATCCCCGAGATTTCATCTTAGCTCTCCGTGTTTGTTCTTCTTCAAGAGCTTTCAAAAATTTATTTGCGCGAAAGTCGGGTCTAAGTCCAGACACTCCGGTTTGAGGAATGGTGGTACTGTAACGGCAGACAGGACACTCCACAGTGGGTTCTTCAGTGCCACCATCATTGGTGCAGCCATCAAGACAGGTTTCACAGAAACTATGATGACACGTCAGCAAACGTGGATTCTTGAGTTTATCCAGACATATCCCGCATTCAAGCTCTTCCTCTAAGACGGAGTGAAGTCGCTTTGAGAGTGCCATGTTATAAGCATATTATTTACAGCACTAGAGACAAAGCGTGATATAAAAAATCATGATAATACAGAATATTAATTCGATGTGGCCGTTGACGGTATATTGTATAGTTGTACATGATATAGTTGTACAAACAAATCTAATTTCGAAGTCCGGGGAAAACCACACGGAAATAGGCTCACAATAGTTAGCAAAGACAACAACCTTTGTACCCCTCATTCATATCCCTGTTACAATTCGCGAGTGGCGCAGTAGCTAGATTTTTTTCAGCGGGGGGGGGGGGGGGGGCACAATATATAATTTTACTTTTAAACTGTTGTGGGTAGCTGAAATGTAGAGGCAACATAATAGTCAAAGGGTTGCCAACTTTGAGCCAGAGGTGAGAGTGAGACATTGCGAGGGAGCGAAGCAACTGAGCGGGGGGAGGGTGTGGGAGGAGGGGTGTCCCCCCTCCCACGATAGGGAGCTTTTGCATTTTTGGACTTGAAATTGTGCAATCTGGTGCATACCTAGAAAGGAAATTAACTGTATCTGGTAAGCGTGTTATGATTTGATCGACCAGAAATTTTTAATATAATTTTCTTAAAGAAAACAAATAATTGACACATAAATAAATATGCACCCCAACACACACACAAATATAATTGTAGCATTTAGTGTCATACACAGTTCCAACTTAAACCACATGCCACATTATGCATGATACAACAACAAGGCCAATTAGAACGGTCTCGAGGGAGCGAAGCGACCGAGGTCTGGGGCAGAGTCAGAGGGGGAGGATTTGGGAGGGGGATTTGGGAGGGGGTAACCCCCTCCCACGGTAAGGAAGATTTAGCATTTATATACTTGAAATGTTGCAATTTGGAGCACGTCATGCCATACCTTTCTGCCTTTGACGGAAATTCAGAATCTAAGTTAACGTGTCATGATTCGAAAACAATTTTTTTCTATGCTCTCATCAGATGTTTACAGTTCAAACATAATAATATTTACACAAACATGACACAAATCTGCCCCTAATATGCCATAATTTTTTAAAACCAAAAGTGGCGATATACAGTAAGACCCTAGACTTAATTGCAGGGGTGGGCATGGCCTGTCACTACTGCCCCACTACTGTAAAAGCTCACAAAATATTCCATGACCCTGAGTATCATTATACGCAAGGGCGTCGATTTCTTCTCGCCATTGCATGGTTGGGGGGATGATTCGTTATGTTGACCATCTCTGGCGAGGGAGCGAAGCGACAACCAAGCAGCGTGCCCGAGTTTTTATGGATGAGTGGGGGGGGGGGGGGGGGGGGTAGTGGGCCCCAAAGCTTTTGAATTCAGCTGTTTAGAACTTTGAAGATTATCAAGTGCAGCATTGCCAGCATCATGTTATGAGCTGGGCTTTGTCCAAGATTAACTTTAGCCTGATAGATACATATATTACAAGCATTATGATGGAGCCATGAATAGCATCCGTCATGGGATCCCCACATTGGGAATATTATTGGGGGTCCAGGGGGCGGAACCCCCGGAAGCTTTGGGATTTGTAATAATATCCAGATATAAAGATGTTGTCTATATATATGTAAATATATATAGTTAACTATTCTTTAGTTAGATGAGAGTCGTATACAGCCTAGCTTTCGATCCTAGCAGAATCTTCGTCAGGGCACAAATGACAGTTACTACAGAAAAAACACAGAATATATACCAACATAAACACATGTATGGAAGGGGGGCTGGAAAGAGGAAAGGAGGCGGAGACACAAAACAATGAAAGCAACTGGGAGTGGGTGAGTGTCAGGACTGCTTGACCAATCAGGTCAAACAGGCATGGGAGGGTCCTTAAGTGGCTGCAGTCAAAGAAAATGTGATGAGAGTGTAAGGCTTAGAGAAGAATAGAGGTAGGGAGGATCAAATAAATAAATCAAGAAATGGAAAGAGACATGTGAACAAAAGACAGTTGATGAGGTGTGGGAGTGCACTCAGGCACTGAGAGGGGAGGAACAATAGAGGGGATTATGAGTGTAGGGGATGAGTGTAGGGGATGGGAGCGAGAGGATTAGGACAAAGAAAGTGAAGTGAAGTGTGTTGCAGGATTGGATGAATAGGATAGGCGAGTTCAAAGGAGAGAGTGAAAAGGATGAGGACCCAGTAGGTGATGATATGTAGGGAAGCAACATAGACAAATGAATGGGACAAGGAGTGTAAAAGAGATAGTGAACAAAAGGAAGCCTAAATAGGTAGGTAATCAGAGGGAAGGTGGAACAATATGATCAAAATAGAGGTGGAACTATGCATGATGTGAATGTGGATGTATATGAATAAGCCCATGTCTATGGACAGTGTACCTATAGAGAGAAATTAAATGCAAAAAGTATAACATACATGTATTAATAAACTAACATGATTATGTGTATGAATGGTGACAGTGTATCTCAAAGGAAACTAAAATGAATATATGGGGAAAATAAAATGGGAAATAAGAATATGAATAGTATGTGGAACAAAGTAAAGTATCGATATGGGGGGTGAAAACATACAAATGGTGGTGCAGACGGTGAAGGGGAGAGATGCAAAGGTTAATCACTGCCTTCTTGGATGTTGAGACCACGGGGATGAATGGTGCAGAGACGTCTTATCCAATACTTCTCTCTGCTGGAGCGGAGTGTGTCCGGGCGGTTACCTAGAGATTCTATTCCCTGTAGAATCATGTCAGAAATGGAGTGATTAGGTAGGTTGAAGTGGTTGCCGACTGGGGCGTCATGTTTGGAGGTGTGGATGGTGGATCTGTGTCCGTAAAAGCGTCTCTTGAGGGTGTTCCTGGTTTCGCCGACGTACTGCATGCCACAGACTCTGCACGTGATAAGATATACAACATTGGTGGTGGTGCATGTGATGTCTTGGTATGGTGAGAGATGTTGTTGGAGTGGCTGGTGAAGGTATCATCCTGATGGATATGTACCTGACACACAATGCATCTGTCGGCGGTGCACTTAAAGGTGCCTTGCTGTATGGGAGAGGGGTTGTTATTGGGGGTGGGAAGTTCAGCTCGAACAATGTGGTCCTTGAGGTTGCGAGGGCGTCTGTAGGCTAGGATGGGGGCATCAGGGACAGCCTGTTGGAGGCGATCAGAAGTGTGAAGAATGTGGTGATTGTTAGTCAATATGCAACGGAGGGGAGGTAAGTTGGGATGAAAGGTGGTCACTAGGGGTGTGACAACAGTGGTGCTCTGGTTGGGAGTCTTCTTCTTCAGAACCTCGGATCTGGGGAGAGAACGAACTTTGTTAATGGATAGATGAACTGCTTTGGCACTGTGGCCCCTGGCTGTGAGGTGTGTCTTGAGATTTCTGGCATGGAGGGAAAAGTCAGAGTCCTTGGAGCAGTGGGTGTCTGTGGGCTTGGTGTAGAGACTGGTGGTGATCTGGCTGTTCTCCTTCTTGATGGTGACATCAAGGAAGTGGGTTTCATCTAGGGAGAATTCAGATGTGAACTTTATGGTTCTGTGGAAGGAATTCATGTGGTCAATGAATGTGTGTAGGCTCTCTTCATCGCTGGTCCAGATGAAGAAGACATCGTCAATGTAGCGCCACCAAATCCATGGGCGGCAAGGTGCTGAGTCTAACATTTGCTGCTCCAGCTTGGTCATGAAGAGACATGCAAATGAGGGGGCCATGCGGGGACCCATGGCTGTTCCAAATATCTGTAGATAGTGCCTGTCAGAGAATGTGAAGTTGTTTTTGGTTAGTACATGGGACATGAGAGATTTGATGTCAGAGATGGGGGATTGGTGTGACCACTCTGAGCCAAGGCTTCGCATGATGCGGTGATACCTTCGTCGAAGGGGATGTTGGTGTACAAAGAGGAAACATCAAAAGTTCCAATGATCGCAGTCTCAGGTATCTGTTCCTTAATGTCCTCGAGTTTCCTAAGAAAGTCAGGGGTGTCATGAATGTATGAAGGTGCTAAGGGGACAAGAGGTTTAATGTGATGATCAACAAAGAGTGAGATGTTCTCTGTGGGTGAACGATTACCGGAAAGGATCGGGCGGCCTGGATTACCTGGTTTGTGAATCTTGGGGAGAAGGTAGAATCTGGCAGGTTTAGCATTAGTGGGAGAAAGAAATTTGTGTGCTTTGATTGAGAGATGCTCACGAGCCTTCATATCGTCTAGAGTCAGTTGGATCTGTTCAGAGAAATCAGAGGTGGGGTCAGAATCAAGTGATGTGTAGTGCGAACGATTGTCAAGGTGCTTCATGGCTTCATCGATATACTGTTGGCGGTCCATAACAACGACGGCTGAGCCTTTGTCTGCTGGCTTGATGATAATGTCGGTCCTGTTCTTGAGAGAAGTGAGAGCTTTGCGTTCTTCGCGTGGAAGGTTGTCATGTGTGGTGATGGGGGTATCTGAGGAGAGAACTTGTGAGTTGACTGCTTCTTTAGTTAATTAGCTTTCGATTGAGCTGTTTAGAGATTGGAAGATTATCAAGTGCACATTGCAAGCGCATCATGTTATGAGGAGGGCTTTGTCCAAGTATGGATGAACTTTAGCCTGATAGATATACATACTGTCAATTGCAATCATCCTGATGGAACCCTGAATAGAATAAGTCAAGGGATACCCACATTGGAAGGCTTATTGGGGGTCCAGGGGGCGGATCCCCCGGAAGCTTTGGGATTTGTAATATCAAGAAATACAGTTCACTATATTGAATAGTTAGCTCAATTTTAGTGAGCGAAGTCCTGAATAAAACTATTCAATGCGTACAGGGCCGGGACTGGGTCAAATATCCTTAATGGGGGTTCCAGAAGCGGAGCCCCGGAAGATTTTGGATTTGGGCAGTTTAGCATTATCAAAAAGTGGTAGACTATAGTACCCAGATAACAATGCGACGTTGGCGGAACGTAGTCTATAGTCGGCACCGTCGCGGTTGGAAAAACAACGTTTTGCCAACGTTGGCCTACGGTAAATTCACAACCATATTTTTGCAGTCGGCGAGCTGACGTTAAAACAACGTTAAGCCGACGTTGTCTGTTGACTGTTGGCAAACTGGTCGGCAAATGTACGTTGAAACAACGTTGGCTGATAGTTAGACGAACAATCATATTTATATGGTCGATAAGCAAACGTTGGGCCAACGTTTCGCCTACTACGTTGGATATTGGTTGGCTAGTTGACGTCGTACTAACGTTTGATAAACAACCACATTATGACGGTAGGCAAGCCAATGTTGGGCCAACATTGAATTATATAGTCGTATGAACGTTGGGGTTTAGTCGGCTCAATGTTGGCTTGACGTCAGAAATAGCAAAATAAAAGTTGGGCAAACGTTGGCTCAACATTGGCAATTGACGTTGGCTTATGGGGGTTGGGCCAACGAGGGCCCAGCGGCAAGAATGACGTGGGCCAAACGTCACGTTTTGACGTTGGTCCAACATGACCGCCTACATTGGGCCAACGATGGGCCAACGTAGCATTGTTATCTGGGTAACAACTTCCATTCATGAGAAGGGGCAATGCTCCTTAATTTCAATGTTATTATATATTTTTGAACCCCAAATATTGGGGGGGGGGGGGGGGGGGATGATAATACAGGCCATCCCCCCCACCTGAAATATTGGGGGGATATATCCCCCCATTCCCCCCCCCCCCCCCCTCTCCCCCCGTGATCGACGCCCATGATTATACGCATCTCACGCTCGATTTTGTATTTGTAACATACAAAACAGTACTTTAACTTGATGGAAGTGCTTATAGATATATTATTATCGTCATCATACTTATATGCACACCCACACGTTGCTAAACTACTAGTATAGTAATTAACGGTATATTAACTTAAAGGTTGGCTGACAAGAAAACTACCTACAAATTGTGTTTTACTGTATCTAAGGTAGATTTTCATGAAGATTACTAATAAAAACATTTCCGCGTCGGAAAACCCAGTAAAATTTTTAAAAAATCAACTTTTAAATTCACTTTAGTAATACCCGAGTCCGGGCGAAGAAAAATGACGTCATCTTTGTGACGTCACATGCAGGCAATCGGAGTATAGCTCGGTCATAGACGTACACGCTGAGTGCAATTCTCACGTTGACAGAGAGATATTATTTTTTTCAATATTTGCAAACATTTGTTAAAGTTTATATCATGGACGATCTACACTCAGATGTGTTGCTGCAAGCTGCTATAATTCATTTCTTAGGAATTTTCTGTTAAGTCTCAATTTACCAGCAAAAACGAGTTTGTTTTACTAGCAAGTCATAGGCTCTGCATGTAAACCATGCACGTTCCTCCGTGTTGCGGTCTGCTTGTGATGTCATGATCCGGGTTGCACGTGCGCACATTCCCGCTCCGCTATAAATAATTTTTTTTAGCAGCATGGAACGCCGATGCGAAAACAAGCAAAATAGTTGCATGAAATTTACCCTTTTTGCCCAACTTAAGGATTTCTTTGAAAAAAGAGTGTGGTATATCAATATAGGCACATATTTAGAGCTATAAACCTGAATCAAACCCGGGATTTCACCATACCTTTAATTGACTTACGGCAACGGACGTTGTGAAGTAAAGTGTGTAAAATAATTGCGCGATCGGTATCTAATCTAGATCATGATGGCGCATCTTCGAACCAGAGATGTGTGGTTCGAACCCTCTTTCTTTGTTTTATATTGTTCTTACGGCATTGTTTTTAATTCATTTTTTAAATTTTTTTTTTATCAAGCATGAGTTTTCAGTGGGGGCCACCTGGAGGGGGGGGGGGGACACAGACAATTTGTGGGGGTGGGGGGGCACGTGCCCCCCAGGCCCCCCCCCCGTAGCTACGCCCCTGCTGTTATGCTCCCTCGATCTGCGCTCAGAAATATATGGAAATGTGATATTGCCTGAAGTTTAATCATAAGCAAAAAGAATTAGATCGAGATCGAGACCCGGGGGGGGGGGGGGGGGGGTCTGTCCTCATTGAAAGG
>JBAMJV010011030.1:0-23199 GCA_037951105.1 Echinarachnius parma | reverse complement strand
CGATGAATAAAGCTATATATATTGATGACATATGTATCCAGTATAAAGTAAAATTAAGATTGATACTATGCATTTGCTCACAATTGAATTACGCTTGTATTCCGAATAGAAAATATTTGACATTTTTGGGCCAAAATCATTTTCCAATTGTACAACCTCGAGGTGAAAATGCACTTCACGCACAACTACAAAACTAAATTGTTAAATGCGCAAAATCATTACAAATGTTTTGCTGTAAAGTTTCTGTTAAAGCTTATCCTTCATTTTCTTCCGAGTTTTTATTAGTGATTATATTACAGGAAGCATAGATATTTTTTCTTAAAACCTGCTAACAAAATTATCTAAACAACACAGGCATATGGGCAATTCACGGTAACTCGCGTTACACTTAACCGTACATTGACTACTTCGAGTGTGCTGTAACTCCATTATTTTATAGAACTGTAGGCTGATTTTATCACCAAGGATTAAGTAGAAGTGTACTAACTTGAAAACAGAAACAAGACTGACAGAGCTACATTTAGGAACCTTTGCGGAAGAATCCTGTTCGGTAACTCGCGTTACAAAAAAAGACATGGCCAAAATTCAATACCCACTAAATTGCAAAAAGCACCATTTTAATTTTAATCCTAGTCAAATATTTGTGTGCTAATTTGACATTTGTATGTGTCCTATGAGTTCGTATTGAAAACATTTCCAACAATTTGGGATAATTGTAGGATGTATAAACCGTAACTCGCGTTACCGGTAACTCGCGTTACGGTTTGTCCGGAGGTTTTGATTCCTAAAAAAAATTACTCTAGAGCACTCAAAAGACTGAAATTTTAATCTGAAAAGGTACTGTGATTATCAGTCATCCAATTGGTGCCTAAATAATAAAAATGCCAGAAAATATAGAAAATATCAAGGTTTTCCTGAAATTTGCACAGGGTAGCCCCATATGTGGAGTTTCGTGTATGGTTTCTGTTTCTCCTATAAGGAGACGCCCGAGAATCAAAAAATAATCTGAACTGAAAGATATAATTATAGGATCATGTTTTATGAAAAATAATCCGTAAAAAATAAATAGGATTTGAAATAAAGCCAATTGTTTGTTTCATTTCATGTCCACTTTCCCGTGGAAATGCTCATATACCTTTGCGAACTTGGTCTAACTGCGTTATAAGTCTGAATATTGACATATCGTTAAAAATGTGTGGGAAACCGTCTGCCGTTACCAAGAGCCTCGATTTCTTTTCGCCATTGGGGGGGGGGGATGATTCGTCATTTTGACCATCTCTGGCAAGGGAGCGAAGAGACAAGCCAGCAGCGTATGCGGGTTTTTTATGGCTGATTGCGTGGGGGGGGGGGGGGGGGGTGGGAGAAATTGGAAGATTATAAGTGCACATTGCAAGCATCATGTTATGAGCTGGGCTTTGTCAATATGAACTTTAGCCTGATAGATACATATATTGCAAATCATTTGATGGAAACCTAAATAGCATCAGTCATGGGATACCCATATTGGGGGTCCAGGGGGCGGAGCCTCGGAAGCTTTGGGATGGTGTAATATCCAGATAAAAAAGATGCTGTCTATATGTAAATATAGAGTTAACTATTATTTAGTCAATTGGCTTTGATGAACTGTTTAGAACTTGGATAATTATTAAAGCCCAAGACCAGTTTCGGGAAAGTAGCCGAATACATCTATATTGATCAGTATTGTTGAAAATATATTGAAATAGGGCTTTGTGGTAAAATCAGAACCTAAGCATCGTTAAATACAGAAATATCGGAAGAAAAGCGCGTGGTCATAATACACGTAGCGTATGGGTGATTCCTCGTTGGCGATATCTATCTCATTGGAATAGATATATAATTTTGCAAATATATCAATTAGTAGACGGTTCTTGGCAAATTTGGATGATCTTATATTAGTATAATTATATTCTTTCACATTATTGGTAACAAGAGATTCCATTTCATTTTTTTTTGGAGAGGGGGCGTTTCCAAAACTGGTCTTTACCTTTAAGTGCACATTGCAAGCATCCTGTTATGATGAGGGCATGCACTGTCCAAGTATGGATGAATTTTAGCCTGATAGATTAAATACTGTCGATTGCAATCATCCTCATGGAACCCTGAATAGAATAAGTCAAATGGATACCCACATTGGAAAGTTTTTTTGGGGGTCCAGGTGGGCAAAGCCCCCGAAGCTTTGGGATTTGTGATATCCAGAAATACAATTAACTATTGAATAGTTGGATTAATTTAAGTGAATGAACCGCATCGCACAGTGGGCCAGGATCGCCTGAAAGTTTGCCTAGAGACGTCCTACGCGGTGTGGCAAGATCGGTAGAGCGCGCGGTTTCTGACCCTCGAGATCCCGAGTTCGAACCCTGACTACTCCGTTTGCCCTTTCAGCAAGACAATTAATCAACATTGCTGCTCTCTACCCAGGAGTATTGCCTATAAATGGGTACTTGGTCGGGTGTTTATTAGTCTTCAGCGCCCGTTGGTAGCTTGGGCTAGTATGCTCCCCTGGGAGTTGAGATGGTGCACAAGATAATTGTGCGGGTTTGAACTGTACCTGATGACCAAGGGTAATAATGCGCCTCTGAATAGGGCACCTACATACATGGCGCTCTATAACTGCTATATATTATTAAAACTGATTTAATGAGTACATGGCTGGTACTGGGTCAAATTACCTTAATGGGGGTTCCAGGGGCGTAGCCCCAGAATATTTTGGATTTGGGCAGTTTAGCATTATCAAAAAGTGGTTTCAAGAAGACTATAGTAACAACTTCGATTGATGAAAGAGGGCAATGCTATGTTATTATATATTTTTGAACCCCAAATATTGGGGGGGGTGGGGGGAGGGGGAATGATAATACAGGCCATCCCCCTCCCCCACCTGAAATATTTGGGGGGATATACCCCCCCCCCCCCCCCCCCCCCCCCGTGATCGACGCCCCTGCCGTATACAGAGTGACTAAGACAAAATGTCCCATCTTTGTTGTCTTGTTTGAAGTATGATCATTGAATCATAGGTGGTATGACATTTCTTGGTAAACTGATCTTTCCAGCATATTTTGGTACACTTTTCATTTGAATCTCTACACGCATGACTGAACATCAGACCATTTTGAAAAGACTGTAAATCACACTTGCGCCAAGTGGCTGGTTGAGGAATAAAACAAATTGTGTAAGAATTTTAACTTTTACTGCTGGACACCGAACATTACGATAACGGCGGCAAACCCTTGCAAAAGATCTTGCATACTTAGTGACTAAAAATGATCTCTGTTTGCGGGATGAACTGAGGACGATCATTAATCCAGTACTCGTCTACTCAAACAGGGCTCAACATAATTAACTGCTGCCAGATCGGGCAAGCTCTTTCGTGACATGAACTACAAAAGCACAGATATCCATTGTAAATTGCAAGTGTTAACCAATGCAAAAGGCATAAACGAGATTAATTTGAGTGTTATTGCACCAACGTATTGAGATAGCAAATTGGATCATGTGCACCTGATGATGACGATGGTGGCGGAGGTGGTGAACATGTTTAGGATAAAGATTATCAGGGAATTGCCGCTTAAATATTAGCGATCTTGTTAAAAAATCAATGCTTAGTCAGAAGGGGGGAAATGTAACACTGCATAATATTTAACAAGTTTTACTGTGCGTGTGTGTATGTGTGTGTGTGTTTATCTCTGTCTTTGTTCAAAACACTGTCTTTTCACTCAACCGCTTGACGCAAGTGAGATTTTGCATTCTTTTAAGAGTGTCTTTTGTTCAGTCATGCGTGCATAGATTTAAATGAAAAGGGTAACGAAATATGCTGGGAAGATAACTTTACCGAGACATAACATAAAACATATGATTCAATGTTCATACAAGACAACTTTAAAAGATGAGACATTTTTTCTGACTCACTCTGTAGAGTACACAGTTTGTATGCAATGCGTACAGTTGTGTAAACACAATCATATAAAGAGCTGCTGGGATCAGCAAAATTACCTTGTTATAAGAGGGTTGTTTATATCAGGGCCAGGTGGCGTAGCGTGGTCGGACTGATTGGGGGGATTTTTTTAAGTGTCCCTTATGTTTTCTATTGTTGTTTTCCAAATCATGGGGGGGGGGGGGCACGTGCCCCCCCCCCCCCCCCCCCCCCCCCCCCCCCCCCCCCCCCCCCCCCCCCCCCCCCCCCCCCCCCCCCACCAGTCGCTACCCCACTGTCAGGGTCCAAGGGTCCGATTATGGACCAGCGACATTAACCATGGAAATTAGCAACATTAGCTCTGACTCATCGATGTCCTGGGACATGATCGTGCCTCAGCCACAGAGCTCCTTGTGTAAAATGAAGAATATACAGCTGCTAAACTACAGTATTATTTGTCGGTATTCACGTGAATATATAGACCACCAATCACATTGAATATTCATAATAATTATTTCATTTGTCAAACTATACTATAGCCATCATGATAAGAGCACCATCATTCATAAATAAACCAGCGAATAAAATTGTTTTATTTTCCAGAATAAATTGAATACAAAACTTACCCTAAACCATTCACCATTACTGTATGTACTTCGATGATTGCGTATGTAGACCACCATGTAAAAAGGGCAATAATAAATTCATCTGTTCATGTAACAAACAGAACCGGGGGGGGGGGGGGCAATGTTTTGTGACGTGTGGGGGGGGGGCAATGTTGTTTATGTCGGGGTGGGGGGGCGGTTCCATAGAAAAGTGAAGATGTGTCTTTTGCAATATGTCTGTTCGTACATCTTTGAGTATGTGTGTGTGTGTGTTCGTGTGTATGTGTGCATGACAGGGCAATATATCATGTATACGTCAATGCAAAACAAGGAGGCTGGCGAGAAGTGAGACAAGAAGACCCCTTCATCAATATGGGAATAATCATATCAGAAATCCCACTGTCAAACTGAAAACTGAACGAAAAACAACCAAAAACATAAATTGTTATTGCATGTTACATCGTTGAAATGAAATATTTAACGTAAAGATAATATTCCATTGGTATCTAGAAGTATTTACATAATACAACACTAAATATATGAATCAAAACCTGTACATTGCAAAGCTGCTTACAAACCTAAGCATGCAGACAAATGTAGTCCTCACTGATTTTCCCAGAGTAATATCAAGTATACAATTTATCCAATTAATGAATTTCTATTTCGTACCAAAGACTAGCAGATTCAGTCTGTTCAATTTCACACATAGCGTGACAGGATTACTGTTCAAAATCAGTCGGATTTTTAAATTATGTTTATACCTTATTTGTAATTACATCAATACTTATCAAATTGGGCTTTCCATACTGCGATGTCATGCATGGCGTTGGTAAATGTAGCAGACCATGTCGACTTCTTGTATGATTTTTTTTAGCATAATAGATTAAAGGGATCTAGTAACATTCCCAAAATCCTCTGAACTTCTGTTTTGTGTGCACATGTCAACAAAGTTACTAGATCCCTTTAAGTTATTCAAATAGTAATCATGTACCATTAAAAAGGTATACTAAAGTATTGGGGATGGAAGGCTGAGCTTACACAGCACATGTATGACAGCAGGACTGCAACGCGGTAGGTTTTTTTGGCAGGGATGGAGGTGAGATGATATATAATAAGCAAAGAAAAGTTCAAATCATTATACTATTGTTACAGTCTCGTTAAAACAACTCATCACAAACGTGTGTAAGGTATAGTTTTCATATTTTTGTTCTTGTTTATGAATGTGTTCGTAAAGGAGTGGTCACATTGAACACGAATCCCCACGACTAGACCCACGAATGCAGTACGCATTGGTACAAAACTATGGCAAGCCGTTTTACAATTTATTCCTATTTCTTGATATCAAGAAATCGAATTCTTGATATCAAGAAATACTTTTCTGTATTGGTATACTTGATATCAAAAAATAAACTGATATCAATAATTCAATTATTGTTATCAAGATATAGGAATAAATGTTAAAACGGCTTGCCATAGATTTGTTCCAATGCGTACTGCATTCGTGGGTCTAGTCGTGGGGATTCGTGTTCAGTGTGACCACTCATTTAGGGTGAACTGTGTACATGGTAATGCATAGCAAAGTAGTTATTCTTGTTTATGTTATAAATGGTGTATGTTTTATGTTATTATGTCTTTAAAGTTATGTTTGTGTGTACGATATTCGTCAAGATTGAACGCTCCTTTATTATGTATTTGTGGTTTGGCAGTTTTGAAATACAAGTATTTCATTGCATGTTTTATGTATGATTTGTCTACAGCACCATCTGGAAAACAAGTGCTTGATCACTGACCGTGAGACCTTGTTTAAATAAGACTAACAAAGTAAATCAATACATAAATTCATAGTTATCATTTTTTTCGAACAACGTGCCAACACGCTTCATGCTTCTTTAAGGTGAAAAGGTGTATATGATATGTTTGCTTAATACAAATAGAGTTTCAATATAAGACAAATAATATGACTTGGCCAAAAAGTTATGGTTATTTGCTCTGGCAAAACCAAACAAATATATATTTTGCCTGGAATGATACATCATTGGTCTCATCCGAGCTGCAAGAGGGGAATTATAATTATATCTGTGTTTATATAATTATGTAAGGGGGATATTCGGTTGGTAGAAGAAAATTAGCTTTGGGAGGGCGACCGTCCTCTCCAACACAATATTTGTATATCTTTTCTTACAAATTAAATATGAAATATTAGAATTTCCGTTGTTTACCATGATCTATTACTGTAGCATTTAAAACACAGAACATTCCTATTTCTATGGGAAGTATCGATTATTTTTGTTAGCAGTTGCAGTGTAGCCTGAACAGAGTTATATGAGGAAGAGGGGTAACACCGCCCCCCCCCCCCCCCCCCCCACCCCCACAATGGGGCTGGGGAAAGGGGATGGTGCACAGTTGTGTCGAATGATGAAATCCAAAGTTCAAAGTATCAACGGTTCAAATTTATTTCCATTTTCACGAAGAAAATTTCAAATTTAATACAAAGAATGAATCACAAGCAACATTTTACAAAGTATACAATATTAGAATTATAACGGGCATTGAGTAACACAAACTATATTTATCATTAATGCAACTGCACGCAATTATATACGATATTCATGTCAAACAGTCAAAAGGGAATAATATATTACACGTTGCTGTATACACATTATTAAAACAAAATGGAGGGATTCACTAAAAAGTATGGCTCATGGAGTGTGGATCCCTCAAATATTATAGTCATAACGAATGCAAATGTCAATACAAATCAATATGGCATGCATGGTATTACAAGTTCCGTTAACATTCCTGAAAATTAAACACGTATTCATGATCAGGTCCACGATGTAATATCTGTATGCAAATAATTCGAAAATGAGGCGTGATGTCTGACCGTGTTGCATGTGTTTTGCCATGTCCTCTGTCAGGTGGTGGGGGAAGGGGGGGGGGGGGGTGGGGGAGGCGGAATAGGGCCCAAGAGGGCGAGTACTCGATCAATACTTGCCCTACTATAGAGCAATTACAATATAAAGACATCATCCTATATACCTAGCTTCGTTTTCCAAGTTAGATATTTCTTGAAGAAGCACAATATTCGCGTGGAACTATAATTGTGAATTGTGAATCATGTAACTTCTGTGGAAATTATAGATATGATAAACCCTAATAACTATCATGTTCACACAACATATCATATTGGTACAAAAGGTAAAACAACAAACATCTAGTTACAATGTCATAAACGAAGTATAACATTTCTAACTTGTACATGTTTAAATAGGAAATCTTTCCATATGCAATGTACAAATGTTACACCCTTGGTGATCATAATCCTGTAATACAACATTATTATGGTAAGTATCTGTATCAATATTATGCCACCACTACCGTAAAAGTCATGTTTGAATGAGAACCCTTCCAATGACCTGTCTTCGGATTTTATTACGCGTGTATTGTGTACCCTCTAACGTGCCGAAATACGTATCAGCTATAACATTATGTTAATTCATATTTTAAAAGTCACTGCAGACATCGTCAATGTACTTTTTGGTTATGTATAAGCTCATGACCTTCAAGTAAAACAATTGAATGTTTCAAAATATACATACGCAAATTATGCTAACAGGGTTTCAACAAATTTGCAGAAATTTAAATATATACATTAAACTTTATAATAAAGCATTTTTAAAAGACCAATTTACAAATGTTGATACAAAAATATTTGATCTAGACTGCATATGAAGAGCTTAATTCCAAAAGTCGATAATCCACTTTTTTAACTTTGGAGAAAAACGGGTTTCTTTGTTCAACCTTGTACACATGTCATTGGGAATATGAAAATGAAACGTTCCATATTTTGATTTTGATTGTAAAATTTGTCATGAATTTTGGATTTCTAGATAGCGACGTAGCTTATCGTTAACTCAATGTTTATGGAAAATGGATTTACCGCCTTTTGGAACTAAGCTCTTCATATATTGGTGCATTAAAACAACAAACAAACACAATGAAAGAAATATACACTTTTGTCACCGACGAAGTGAATTAATATATAATTACTAATCTGCTTACGTAAACTGTGGGCAAAGTCGGTTTTACAATTTTAGCAGAACAAAAAATGACAATAATTCTTACTTCCCCTGACTCAATTAATCTACACTCTCTGCAAACAAAATTGCACACGAATTAGTGTGGGTAGCTACTGGAAGTGGGGCAAGCGAAGACGGGCGAAACAAACTGTTGGCCCAATATAAGCGGCGCGCATGCCACACTTGCCTTTTATGTCCGTATGTTACGATGTAAAGGTTCGGATTTTACCATATAATCCCTCTTGTCTACGATGTTGATCAATTATTTCGGTAAATATAAGGTAGTTGATTTCTGTAACTTTCACATGACTTCTTTTTGGCTTTAGGTACGTAACGTATAAGTATGTAAATTCGTTTTCAAGACGAGCTGCGTTTGATAAAATAATATAACATGATATTGAACGCTCAACAATATTCGGCTAAAATATTTATGAAGTTTATGCTGACATGCTTGTGGAAACTAAACAGATTTGAAGAATTATATGAATCAGGCAGGTTACAGTACATGTCTATAGATTTAGTGTGTTGGTTCATGAATCTGACAGTACAAAACGCATAGTCATAAATGGGATACACGACCATGGCCTACGTGTAGGAAACTGGACAATTTCATGCGGATATGATTGGATGTTCATTAAATAATCGTGTTTATTTAACATGCATTTAACCTGCATGTTTAACATTGAGTCTCACACGACTGGTAAGAATCGAGCAAACACAGAGCATTGGGACAATGTTGTTGCCACGTTATAGATGATGGAGGAACGTTCATTTCAACTGTAACCTTGCCACAACGTTTTGTGTTTGCTGGGGAAATTATTAGATGATCAACCAGTTAAGGTAAGCCTACCTTTATGTACAGTTATGTACCAACTAATTAATTAAAGGAAAGCACTACTCCAGTTAATAGGAGTGAATATTTTGCATACAGATTGATTTCCAGACACTAAAAAAATTACAGTATTGGAAAAGCTTCCAGACCACACTCATCTATGACTTAATGCGTGGCAAGTCTTCGTTCAAAATAATAATAGCCAACAATATTATTCCCGCAACAATATTATCGCCTCTACACTGGAAGTTCATCTCTTCGGTGCGAAGGATAACACATATCGTGTCAATGATTTACTAACAACACAATCGTTATCATTAACGATAGACGAGTGTTGACAGTGTTTTAGAGTTATCAGTTTGAATAACCATGTTGCCAATATTATGCCACAGTCCGTTGCATTATTATTAATGACATAACGCTATTATATAGATATTTTGAATACAAATTGTTATAATATGCACTTTCTTGTACAACAACTAAGAGGACCGACCAGTTAAGGTAAGCCCCACCCCCTACTTTACCGTTATAAGAATGCATAATTACATAGTACACTTCATACTGTTCGAAATAATCAAGATCAATTACAGGTTGCAGCCAATGAACAAGTAACTTAGACGACCGACCGCCTACTGCACTGTTACATGAATGCATATTTATATATATTACACTACAGAACTTTCAACATAATAAAGACAAATAATAAACCTTGAAGGTTGCAGCAATGAACACGTAACGTACAGGACCGATCAGTTAAGGTAAGCCCCATCCCCTAGTGTACCGTTACATGAATGCATAATTATATAGTACACTACAGGATGTACTCATAAAGACCAAATAAAGGCTGCAATCGATTAACAAGTAACTTCATTTCATGTATTCATTTTCATTTCAAATAAAAACAATGCATATATATATATATATATATATATATATATATATATATAAGCGAGAAGTGAACTAATACATACAGCTTTGGTTTCTTCCAATATTTAAATAATGCAAGAAATAATCATAAATGATTGAGAAGGAAGAATAATAGGCGTAGCTTAATAAGCATTGTTCCTCCCTTTAATCCTCCAAATGAAAAAAAGGCACTGGTCGAAAAATTGGTCTCCGCCAGGACTCGAACCCGGGTCTTCAGCTTGGAACGCTGACGCCTTAACCACTAGGCCACGGGGACCGTGTGATTGAAGACAGATCCAAATTCAGGTCATTGGCAAGCCAATCTCTCGGCCCTTTGTACTCAATTAATTCATGGGGAGGGAGTTACGAACAATGCAAGCCGCCTGTACTTCAGCTGGATCACAAAGGAGTGATTCAAGTATTAATTAGAACATATATATATAAGCGAAAGGTAAACTAATACATACAGCTTTAGTTTCTTCCAATATTTAAATAATGCAAAGAATAATCATAAATGATTGATATATATATATATATATATATACAAATTAGGATTCACAGTATACATCAAAATGAAAATAGGAAACTACAAAGAAAGCCAAATGGCCTTGTGGAGGCGTAGTTCCCCGAACAGTGTTAAAGCAATTTACTTATACAAACAAAACAACAAAACAAACAGATGTATAAAACAAAAAATATAATATTGTAATTTTGATAATACAATTTATGATCAACTATATCAAAAGCCTTTGACAGGTCCATAAATATCCCTATAGCATATTTATTACTGTTCATTGCAGAAAGAATTTTATCTTGTAACTCAACTAAAGCATAGGAAGTAGAATGTTTTTTCTAAAGCCATACTGTGAATCAATGAGAATATCTTTTTTTGAACAAACATAATAAAGTCGATTATAAATACATTTCTCAAGTAATTTAGTAAACCGATGAATAAATAAATTATAGGCTTCTTCTGAATTATGACAACTATAAACATAAGACCAATTTTCCTTCATAAGATCGTTTTGAAAATGTTCTATTTGTTCTTGTGAAAAATTACGTTAAAAATATTCACTTGATTCATTACATGACGAATTGTGACCTTTCAAAATAATAAATATTGTAAATGATCTGTAATTCAGTGCAAAAGGTACCTCAATGAGCATCTGAATCAATAACATTGGTGAACACATTGTCTATCAATGTGGCATTTTTAAGGGTAATACTGGTTGCAGTACGTATGACAGGTCATATACCAAACAAAGAATTAATACTAAGAAATTCATTTACATGATTGTCAGTTTTAAAAAGATCAATATTAAAATCACCAGTTATATAAATCTTCACTAGTAAGTTTACGCACAATGTCATTATGAAATTAAAAGAAATGTGTCATACTTGAGCCAGGTTTCCGGTATATTACACCGACAGTATTTTTCTTCTGAAACTGATCTACAAAGTCAATAAATAGGCATTCACAATTAATATCAGTATCAGAACTACAAACAATATCCATTCTAACATTATACACAATACCAGTTTTTACAAATAAAGCAACACCACCCCCGCGTCCATGGGACCTATTAGCATTTAGCATTGTATAACCATCGAGAGAGAAGGGGATTAACGAGGTAGCATTTATCCATGTTTCTGAAATAGCTATAAAATCAAAAAAATGCTGTAACATTGAGAGAAATTGTGATGTATTTTCAAAGTTTTTTTGTAGGCTTCTGGCATTAAAATGATTCAAACTTAAATTTGAATCAAGTGGAGATTGAGAATTAAATTCTGAGGGTAAGAGACATGGACATGCCGTGGAGGAATAAAAAACATGCAAGTCAGGATCGAGATCTTGTAGAGGATTATTCATGTAAAAACTTCATTGTAGCATTGTACATAATAATGAATCTTAGAAATGTATCAGTACGAAAAGCAGTCTTATGTATGTGGTGTTCATGGCTGAGATTAGAATGAGACCAACATGTATTCTTGATGCACTGTTCAAAAGTCGTTGTCATTTTACAAAACAAAACAAATATAGAAAATACAAATTACGTGAGAATGAATATATGTACATCATAAAACGATTGTGTTCTACCTATTGAATAAAAAAAGATACAAATGGGACTCTTTGAAGTCAAGGGAGTTCCATTAATATGACCATACAGGTGCATGTTATTATTTCCTTTTGCACAAAAGGTATATGAACAAATTATAATCATAATCACATGACATAATACATAATGCATCACAAGTACAAGTTTGCATCATTTAAAAGAGATTAATATTATGAGTTTTTGAAAGGTCATGTACCTTTAAAACATATCATTGTATATGCTTCATGCATATCATGTATGTTTAGAAACAAGAAATGTTCACATACATTATTGTGGCGCAGGGCCGATTGTGACGCAGTGGCGTAGGGCCGATCAGTGAAGATAAGCCCCCACCCTACTGTACCGTTACAAGAATGCACTATATACATGTAGTACACGACATAATGTTGCAATAAGACCGAATAAAGGTTGCAGTCGATGAACAAGTCATTGAGAGGACCGACCAGTTAAGGTAAGCCCTACTACCTCTAATGTGCCGTTGCATTAATACATATATAGTACACTTACAGCATACTCAACTAAAGACCAAATAAAATTGCAGTCGATGAACAAGTAACTTGAAGGACCGACCAGTTAAGGTAAGCCCCGCTACCTCTAATGTGCCGTTGCATTAATACATACAATTATATAGTACACTTACAGCATACTCAACTAAAGACCAAATAAAGTTGCAGTCAATGAACAAGTAACTTGAAGGACCGACCAGTTAAGGTAAGCCCCACTACCTCTAATGTACCGTTGCATTAATACATACAGTATATAGTACACTTACAGCATACTCAACTAAAGACCAAATAAAGTTGCAGTCAATGAACAAGTAACTTGGCCCTATATTCAAGCACAAACTAGTATGCTTAGTATACGAAGATCCCTACTTTTGCGTAGTTGATGTTTGTTGGAGGACTGACAAGTTTCCATTTCGGGGTTCTCATAGGCATGGTGAGTAGTGGGTAAGTAGTGCTACAATTTAGAAGAAAGTGAAGTCAAGAGTGTCTGTACACGTCGGTACGTGAGCCACATTTTGACATTGAGTCCCGAGTGCCTGTACACAGTGCGATCATTGAGTCAGAGTGTCTGTACCCAGCCTGCGGGCCCCTCGTATCTACATGTAGAACTACACGTCAAAAGATTGTTCTTACAACCTCATGCAAATGCTCTAGCTTATGGGGACTTTACACCCAACTTTCTAGTGGTGGTATCTGCGTAGGTCGTCCAATGCCATCTGCTTCGTGATCGAGTACCATGAAACGGGGATATCTGGAAGCTGAGCTTCGTACATGTCCTTGAGCTGGTGTTGGTAGGTTGCCATGAACCACTGCCAGTACTGGGAGACACTGTTGGTGGGATCGGGAGAGATGTCCCATTCCTGTAGGTACTTCTTGTATTCCAGATTCCGATGACATACTTGGTCAGAGCTGGTGGTGGAACATGCGCCATGTTCTCGGCATTTGAATTTGCAAACGCCGCACTCGAACGAGACCCCTTTCCACTGAACGAAATAATTGCACCCCTCAGTAGGTAGCTGGTCTTTGCGTACACTGACACCATCATCGTTATTGTCACTGTCCCATCGACCTCCTCCGATACCGGTTGGTCTGTGTTGCACACATGTGTGGGTTTTCCCTTCCTTCCGATAGTGGCCGATCGTCGTGTCAGCACAGGGTTCATGACAGAAAGGGCACTGTTCAGGACAGCCCCAAAGCTTGTCGAGTATCTGCTGATATGGCGTGGCTCCATTCCACCGGACAGATGATTCTGTGTGTCTGCTGAACTCTTCGACCACGCTCCTTTCGATGGCGTCAAGTTGGTTGAGGATCAACCTACGTAGATTACCAAAGTCGGCTACATTTCGGCATGCCATATGCTTGAGAGAACTGGTTGGTATGGCTATTTCTTTCTCCACCTTCTGGCAGAAGGTTTGTATCCAATGCTGGATCCTCACATCAAAACCACTCAACTGATCGACCTTACTGGTAGCATGTTCGACGCTCTCTGCAATGCACCTGGTGATCTTTTGTATATGGCTTTTGGTAAGAACGCCATATCTGGAGGTAGCGTTCGCGGATTGCTTGGTGAACACCTTTTTATTTGTGTACTGGGTGATCCACTTGAAGGCGAAAGTATGGGCATTTCGGATGTATGAGGCATACTCAGAAAAATTGCCTTTGCAGGCCAGGTCGTCCATCATCTTGACAATCAAGTAGTATTTGGTCATTTGGAAGTCTCCCATGACCTCGTCCACCACTTTCATCGGGATTGCTTCGTTAACAGCTTGCTCTATTACTGCCCTCAGCTGGTCACTGAACAGATCTGCAGCAATCACCTCTTCTGTGCTTTGTTTCACCATGTGTTTGAACAGGCTCAAGGCTGATTTCTTGTATGCTTCCAACTTCGCAACCACTCCATGTTTCTTCTCATATGCAGACTGCATCAAGGAAAATACTTGTACACAGTACCGGCTGATGTGAGCTGCCAGTTTCACTACATATCGTGGAAGTATGGTGAAGTGTGAATCCTTTGAATTGTGTTCATTGTGATCACCTATTATCTTTGTAATGATCCGGATAACGTGCCAGGCATGCGCCTTCTGGAACTTCACGTCCTGGCTGCATACATCATTCAGGAACACACTGACGTCTTCCAGTACTGTGTTTGTGATCAACAATATCTTGTTTCGGGCTAATAACTCAGGGTCTTGTCCCCATTCACCCCCAAATGCTTCTTTGAAAGCAGAACTTGCCTTCTGGGCTTGTTTCTTTAACCAGTTTGTTTTCAAGCTCAAGTCATCCCCAGTCACAAAATCCAGTCGAGTACTTTCCAACAGCGATTCGTACTGTGGCGGGTAGTCTAGAGGCTGGCGCTTTATTTCATCCCGCAGGATCTTGCCATGAGCAGGAAACCTCTCTGAGAGGACATGTTCCATCATCACATCCATTTCGATCACATCGACTGTAACTTTGGATGCGAGCACGTTTACCATTGGCACCCACATGACATCAAACTCGTCTCCCAGCTGTCCATCCGTCAGTTCCTTACCTTCCAGCTTTTCGGCCAGTTCCACTGCCTTTTCCATGATGTAGGTCTCATGTTTTGCCCACTTCTGTGTATGCAAGAGCTCAATGCGACGTGCCTCTTTGGTAGAAAGCAGATCTGACTTGCCTTCATTGTATTTCTGTTCGGCCGCAAGGCTCAGGGCATTCATCTTTGTCTGCTGCCACTGAATCAGTATGTTACGCAGGTTGCTATTTTCAAAATACTCCTTTAGAGCAATCTTGATTTCCTCGGCTTTTTGTGTGATCAGACTGTACAGATCAAGAAGCAATTGCTGTGAACATAGTTCCAGATCTTCCACATGTTCAGACTTCTTGATCTTGATTCCTGCAGTATTCTGCAACCAAATCATGACTGAGCTCTGCAGCTCCCACTCAAGTGTATAGTAAGTGCTTTCCAGGCTGTTGTAGGCCTTCATTTCGAGACTGTTCCGAAAGCTGAAGACAAAGTCGTCAGCAAGGATTCCTTTCCACAAGTCTTCCAGCCGCACTGACAAGTCTGATGTAGTCAGAAACGTTGTTTGTGGTTTTGCGATAGATTCCAGCAAGCTCAGCTTTACGGAATCCACTTTTGCACTGTAGCCAGGATTAGCTGGAGCCATAGGAGGGTCACCATGCCAGAGGTCAGAGAAGTACCAGACATGCTCATTGACATCGAATTTAATGATCTGCGAGAAACTGTGGATGTCTGCTATATTCTCACTGTCCGCTGCTTCTTTGGCCATGGCATCTAGGCTCTCTTGCAATTTCTGGCAGCTATGCATTACCATTTCTTTGGCGTTGGCAGCTGGTACGTTCTGGTGAACAAAGACTGATGTCCTGTGGTTATTGATGTGTTTGTTCACTATGTTCATCCTCAGAAATGCATGAACGGCAATCTGCAATATGTCTTTCATTTCTGAATGGCTTTCACCTTTGATGTTCATCATTGTGATATCTCCAAGACCAATCACAAGGGTAGCAAGCTCATTATCGCGGGCATGATTGTCCTGTGCCAACTCTTGTGCACGAAGACCCTCTGTGTCAATTACCACAATGTAATCAAACGGCAGGTTTGCACTTCTATCCACCGGGACAAGTTGCATGTATGCTCCCTTAGTACATCTGCCAGCACTGACAGCAAACTGCAGCCCAAACATGGTGTTCAGGAGTGTTGACTTTCCAGAACTCTGAATGCCCAGAACAGACAGAACAAATAGCCTTTTGTCCTTTCCGACAATATATGCAAGCTTGGCCAGCACAGCTCTTATCCATGTGGTAGGGACATTGGCCGCATCTCCATCAACAAGCTCCAGAGGTGTGCCTTTTACCATAAGCCTGGCAACGAGCTCTGGGAGATACTCCACTGTACGTCTGGTTTCCTTTGATATCTTACTGCTTTCGTGTATTGCCTCGTACATTTGTCCCAATTCTCGGAAGAGATTTTCTAGTCCAAGTGATTCTTCTGATGTCGTCCCAATGTCGTTCTTTGTGCGTTGGAACTGTGTCCATTGAGCATGGTATTGTCTGCGCAGAGCTGGTAAGGTTAGTCGTGACTTCCTGTCAAGGAGCAGTTTCATCCAGTGCAGGAAGTAGATTGACACTTGTTCGGTGTTGCCGTCCAGGATTGTAATGAAATCCTTTATGAAAGGTGTCAAGTGACTACAGATTTCCACCTGCCTTTCGCGCAGTCGATCCATCTCCTGCTTTAATTTATCAGCTTGGTGAGCAGATGACAATCCGGCCTTTGCACTCACCCTATGTTGCTTTTTCAGCAATTTGCTGTATTCTACCCATTCTGTGCCTTGCAGTGGAAGTAACTTGCCCTTGCAATCTGTGATTTCCTTCCCTTCTATGTGATGTATTACCTTTTCTGCAAGTGATTTACCTTGTACACATGGTGTATCATGTTCATCTATTGTGACTCCTTCTTTTTCTGCCACGGAGGAACAATCTTCCATGGTGATTCCATCACATTCAGTGAGAACCTCCGACAGTTTTTTGCGTACCTCAGTCTTCATTTCACTAGCATTCATCTGAGCACCTTGCTTGGTGGAGGAAATGAGCTTGATTCCAGTCAGAGCATCTTTTCCAACTGCCTGGATGCAGGATTGGCGTTCCGCCTCCATTTGCTGTTTGCTATTGCCACTCAATCCCCTAATCAACAGGAGAATAACTTGTTTGGCCGCTTTGGAAATTTGTCTGAACGCCTCTGCATGGGGTTCACTTGCAAGGTCTATAGCACTGGCAATGACCACTACCGCAGATGAAATCTTGCTCAGAATACGCATTTGTTTCTCATGTGAAGATGCATCTCCTCTCAGATTGAGAAGCATGGTTGTGCGTGGCATGATCCTGATCTCTGTTCCTGCTGGGATGAACCAGGAGCATTCCACTAGACCTTCTGTCACTCTTCTCTCCACTGTGCCATTGAGGCAGTCGTGGTTCATGAAGGTGTCATGAGCTTGATCACAGAGCACATCATTCATCAGTTTGGACTTGGAGAATGGTGGCCTGCCCAGTCGGACAAATGTCACGATTGGGAAAGGCTTGTCTGTGACTGGTGTCTCGGATGGCTCGTTATACTTGTTATACCAATCGACGATGATCGTCCTGAGTGCCCAAAGTGACATCGCAACACTGCGTGGCGACCCGAATGGGTACAGAAAAGGAATGGCCAGCTTGCAAACAAACAGTTTCTGGGCCAGCACTTGTTTGAGGAAGTTATCACAGCAGCCAAAGATAACCACAATGATGTCTAACGTGCTGACCTTACGTTTGCCTCGTTCTCCGTCATCGTAGGTGTGTGACTCTCCAAGGAAGGCATCAATATCTTCCAAACCGTGCTCTTGCTCAGCAACATGACATGACTGATTGCAAGCCGATACCGGATGATCTCGTGCATAGAAGTCGATCATGAGAAGCTTCTGAATAATTTTCCATGGCAGGTCATGTATTTCATCGGTGCATTTTCTAATTGTAATCGCATGGAGCATGGTAATCTGGGATGGATAATACTTCCGAAGACCCAAGATATCCAAGATATCACCATATCCCTCATTCGGGCAGCCTGAGGAGCGTGTTGCTTTGGGTATCTCCTCTATGTGTGGCTTGCCGTGGTGGCCGAATGCTTCCTTCAGATCATCTATCTCGACTTCCTTGGCATCCATGACCGCCATGTTTCCCTGGGCCAGCTCACTAGTGAAGTGGACGAGTTGCTTCCAATTGTATGGAGACGATGTGGCAAATCTGTTCATGATTTCATTTACATGAGGAGATAACACTTGTCTGATGTCTTTCACCAGATCAGAGAAGTCATCCTCTGCCCTTTGCTGACCAATTTGGAACTGCCCAGAGGCAATCGACAGCTGAACAAGATATGACTCTAGATGTACGTTGCCCCTGCCTCGGTGATTCAGAAAGTTGGCCCATCCTTTGTCAAGGTACTGCACAAAGTGCTCTAGCCTCTCCATGGTGAGGAGGGTTTGAAACCTCATGGATGACCAGTCATATTCTAATTGCAAAAGAACTGCCTTCATGAAAAAGACCAGATGTACATCACCTGACGATTGCAAATACTTCAGGAGCTGACTCATCCCAAGAGCCATGTCAACAGTTGCTGCCCCGTTGATGCTGTCAGTTCTGTGCACTGGCCCCTCGGTGTTTTTCGCATGTTCGATCTGCAGCGTTGGTATGAACCTTTCCTTTAGGAACACTACTAGATCTGGTATAGTTTGAATACCAGCGTGTGCACGCTTGGTGGGGATGTCTTCAGTCCCCGATCTCACTTCAGCCCACTTGATGATTTTCTCTTTGCATGGGAAATCTCTGTGACCGACAGGAGCCACCAGCTTTCTGAGCAGGAAGCGCAACAAAGACACATCTTTTAATGCAAACCGGTCTTTCATCTCCACAACATTCCAAAGAAACACACTGACACTCCCATCTGTGCATAAGACATCCACCCAGTGCGTGTTGGAGCCTGTCAGACCCTCTACATCTTCCACTATTTTCAGGATCATTTGAAGATGGTCAAGGCATTTGCTTGGGGATTCCGGAACCGAGTTCCAGGCCTCAATATTCGATTTAAGTTGATCCATCATGCTTATTGCCGAAAGGACTTGCTGTCCTTCTCTTTCAATGCTGACATATCCAGTAATCTGCTCCCACACGTGCTTCAATCTAGAAGCAAGACTCTGTGGTTCTGGAAAGTAATCCTTGTGATTGGAAATCAGCTGCCAGATGCCTACGAAATCTGTGCGTCCATCGGCAAAGTTCCCTCTGTCGATGAGAGCCCATGTACTGTTGCATCTAACAAGACCCATCTTCCAGAGAGGTAATGCAGCAACCTCTTGTGGTCCTCCATTTCTGGTTGTATTCAAGCTAGTCTTCGCCTGCTCGGATTTGTTGTAGTCAGCTGCGAAACTTCCATGAAATTTCATATAATCAGCACTGACAGGCGCCCCGACATTGTACACAAATCCAGAATAGCTCGTCGATGCATAGGCACTAAGTGCATCCCTTACCATAGCCTTGGTGGTATCAGCATTCGATGTAGTTTCACTGGAGTAAGTGGCTTTGAATTTGTTCACCCCACCAAAGTGAAGGACTCCTGCACTGATATGGGAACCATATGTATTGAGAAACGTTTTGACTTTTGCATTGACCAAACCATCATCAGTACCCACCTTGAGGACCTTGTCAATCTCTTTGAGTTCTACCAGTGCTTCTTGAGACAATCTCAAACTGTGAGGGTTCAACTCGCAGGCAGCAGTTGGGACAACAGAATACATAATTCGAGACTCGAAAGCAGTTTGATTGTGATCTTCTGAGTGTTTCTCTTCCTCAGACTCATGCTTCTTTGTGAACCCTGCCTCACCTGAGAATCCCCACCTACCCCCTCTAATGCTAGCAGCAACACTGTAGCCCAATGTATCAAGCGAATTTTCGAAATGGTCTGATTGTGTTTTGGAGGAGTACTGGACTACGTCATCTACCTGCTGCATCATTGGATTCATTAATCTGACATCAGTCGGTGTGCTGAGGACTATTCGCTTGATCGAATCACGACTGTTAGTACAACCTATCAGAACACCCCTCAAAGCCAGACCAGCTGACGCATTTGCCAGAATATCTGACGGAGTATTATCTTTTCTGCCTTCGGCTAGCTTTCCCAGATCCCCTAGGTCAGAACTGAACTTCGTGATCATAGTATCAAGAGAAACGTTGTCATATGTTTCTATCCATTTCTCTTTAGGAACGTCCAGGACTTGACGAAGCTGCTCCCACTTTTTCTTCATCATCTCGTCAGTGTGGCTGACACCAGTCTCCTTCAGCTGTTTGATATCCTGCAGAAGTTGCTGTGCTTCATGTTGTATATTCTTGCCTCGTTCTTGCTTCTTGGCCACGGCCGCTTCGAGGCCGGACTGGCCAGACTGCTCAGTTTGCTAGCCAACTGCGATGTTGAGTGTGGAGGTGACGCCATTGTTGACCCTGAAAAACAAATGGAAGATAATAGCGGTGTCAGCATTATTATGTGAATATGATGGAATAGTAGGCCAGTAACACATGGCAGTGGAAGCCACGCGATACGACGTGTCTACAACCAAATAAATCCGACTCAGCAGTTGGATTAGCATTGTATAGGACATTATTAGTAGGCCTAGAAACCATGACAGGGCGCCTCTGCAGCGGCCAGTGTAACTATCAAATAGGCTCATCAATAATTATAATCAACTCATTATATACATGTATATAAACACAACCAAAAAAGTAACTCCCCCCCTAATGCTATGGTCACAACCCCAAAAAGTAGCCTGCTCGGCGGCCTGGCGGCGAGTTTTTAGCCAAAATCGCTCGGTCACCGAGCGGCGGCCGCCCAGGCACCGCTGGTTTTTAGGCATCGCTCGGTCGCCGCTGAAGTTTTAGCGCGGAGTTAAAATTTGGGCGGCGCCTGCTCACTTTTCACTCGCCGCCCAAAATACGCTCGGTGGCCGAGCGGTCGCCGTCCGGGCACCGACCTAATCGAGCGGTCGCCGTCGAGCGATTTAGGTCAAAAATAGGTCAAATAGGTCATCGGCTGCCGAGCGGTCGCCGCCCGGTCGCCGCTGGGAGATCAGTCGGTCACCGGGCGGCGACCGCTCGGCAGCCGATGACCCATTTGACCTATGTTTGACCTAAATCGATCATTGTTTGGTATATAATAGGCGCTCCACAAAAGTGTGTGTGTGTGTGTGCGTGTGTGTGTGTGTGTGTGTGTGTGTGACTTTCGGATGCAAAGGTGTCTAGAAAATGTGTTAAACATGCATACTTTGTTTTGCAAGTTGATTCATTGCTGTCATACTATGCACACGCATATTTTATGTACGCATACACACACGAACACACACACACACACAATACATGCGAGTCTACATGTAATCATATCATTTTACTCTTTCATGTACCACCGCACTATGCGCTTATAGTCCTGAATTCTGAAAACGATTTTAGGCTAATATTTATTATATCTACGTCATGTCTTCGTCACTAAAATATGACACTGTACTTAAAGGGATAGTTGAGTTTTGGTAGAGAGGGCGCTACATACAATGATTTTTTGTCAGATAATGAAAAACTGAGTAAAAAATTTTAAAGAGCACAATATTTTAAAGCCAGGATAAACTTTATTTGATCAAAATCGGTTCAACAACGCCTGAAATATCCATAATCATAGTCATTTGTAATAAATGTGGGGCCCCACACTTATTCGATAATTTTGAACCAGCCGTTACAAATTTTTAAAAATGTTTCCTCTTTTCAAAAAGTAACAAAATATGTATTTAAATAGTTGTTGGTTATTTCTCTATCTAATCACTATTTCAACAAAAAATCACATGCACAATATTGTATTCAAAATGGTTGAAACCGATGAGTGTTTAGAGAGCGCCCTCTTACGTTTTAACGGCTCTTTTTTAATGATAATTATGATCTTTACTAAGTCATTTGTAATCTTGTGTTCCCTTCTAGAATAATTATTAGTTTGTAGTCTAATGATGCAGGTTTTGGTTACTAAAATTCAGTTTCACCAAAACATTACTCTCCTTACCAGAACTCAACTATCCCTTTAATGAATGGCGACTTGCGAAAACATATTTTAGTGACGAAGATATGATGTAGATACAAGTTTAACATTTGGAGCATTTGGAGCATGGTGGAGTTATAACAATTAGTTTATAATGTTACTGTCCAGGTTTGGTTACTAAAGTTCAGCCTTACCAAAACTGAACTACCCCTTTAAAGTGGTTTTCAGAATACACCCCACTAGTCTTCAATTTTTGCTTTACTGCAAATTCAGTTAATACTACATTGTATTAGGCTTGACTGTATTAGGCTTGGCACATCATGAATTTCTTTCTCAGGTGACAAATCATACAAACAAGGCAATTACCGTAATATTTCTCGCCCCGCTTGCGCACTTTTGGTTACAAACAAATGCAAGGTTGTGTAATTATCAAACATTATAAAGTCCTGCAGGTAAACTTTCACATTTACCATCGTAACGGTAACGGGCGTACGCCATTCGTACGGAACCCAGGTTGCCCGGCGGAGCCCGGTGGGTCGCCGCCGGTACGCCTACGGGACACCTACAGGTGACCCGCCGGTCACCGTCCGGTCGCCGGGCGATTTCTTAAAAATCAGCCGGTGACCGGTGGGAGACCGCT